>JAJPUD010000956.1:240414-252399 GCA_023553655.1 Myrmecobius fasciatus
CTTTCTTTCTTTCTTTCTTTCTTTCTTTCTTTCTTTCTTTCTTTCTTCTTTTAAAGAATGTGTCAAAGTAGATCATTGGTTTCCAATTTGATGGCTCAAGGTTAATATTATGAACATCAGTTATTCTACTTTTCAATAATATTGGGAGGTCATCAGGGGTCACTGCAGTAATCCCTACTCTAAATGACCTCAGATCCCTGTGCTTTCCGAGTTATGGTTTTGCTACCTTTTTTCTTGAAGTTTGGCTATCTACTGACACTTTTCACTGAAGTCTGGAGCCAGTCTTTGACTGCTTCTAATTTGCTATGGGCTTGAAAAAGAGATATTCAAACTTGTTAGAACCAGTCCGTTAACAAGAGCAAATAGCTAAAAGAATCCTGTACAAAAATAATCCTGCATAAAGGGCCAGAGAACAGGCTTCTGTCTACATTACATTCATTCCAAAATGAAACAACATAATTGCCTATGGTGGGTGGGAAGAACTTTCCTAAAAATTTTAATGCTGGTTTTTAGTCTTGCTTATCAAGTAGCAATAGTCCTTAAATTCTTCTTAATTCTTTCCACATTCCAAAGTCTTTAAGGAGGCCACCTAAATTCTCAAGCCGATCACAAAAACAAAACACGACCCACAAAGATCCAGGAACTGGATGGAGCTGGTTTGGGACAAATACTTCCTTCTCCTTTTTCCTACTGACAAAAGGATCATTTCTTCTCCCTTGCTAATTCACTTTGGAGAGGCTGGGCTTCAACTCTGTGTCATTTATGAATCTGAAAGCTAAAAATGGATTTCAACCAATTCACTTTAACAAAATCCTATTAACACAAAAAATGCCATTAACAAATAATGTTTGTAATGTGAATGATTATAAACAAAAGTGTCTTATCTTAAAAATGCTGTGGCTAAATGGCAATTATTTTCTGTTTATCTTTAGGAAGCAATTTCCTTGGTACTTTTCAGCTCATATTGCCTATTCTCTGGGGTAGTCATACTAGGACAAACATGCATGCAAATGACTGAAGTCACAAACTGAGTATTATGACTCCAGGGAAGAAGAATAACTATGAAGGACAGATAAGCCTCAGAAACCCACAAAACACCTGAATAACTAAGAATGAAGAAAGAATACCTAATTTAAATAGCAGAGAGGTTAAGAGAATTTTTAACCTATAATTCTCCAGTAAAAGCAAGGAAGATGTTTGCATACTTTACATTAGGAAGAGAACATATCAATTCATTTTTGTGGTTAATAAGAAGTGCATTGAAATTCACTTGGAATGTCCTTTGCACAATTAATTAAACTGGCAAAACCTAAAGAAAAAACTTGAATAGCCAAGGTAAAATAATTAATATTTATCTAAAAGAAATATTCTTCTCAATAGGAATGAGTGACAGGGTGGGGGTGGGTAGATAAGGCCCTGACTTGTGTCACAAAGTTCCAAATTATTTAGCTTCAGTTTCCTCATCTGTAAAACGAGTAAGTTGAACTCAGTAGTTGCTAAGGTCCCTTAAAACTATCATCATCCTATGAATGGTCTGAGTGACAATGTATAAAGACAAAAGGAACTTCGTTCTCAAAGGTCCATTATTACTCAACTCAACTAACACTCCTACTTGAGGTAGTCATAATTTGACAAAAAGCAAACCTTGATCCCTATGGAGAGAAATTTAGAGAGCTCCTACTGCCAATCTCACATTCCGGGCTATAATAACAATAAGATCTCAGTCATAGAGGAGAAACTTGACTTCCATGCCTAGGCTGCCCAAGAATGCAGGGGTAGTTGTTTATAACTAAACACGTGTATCCTAGAAAGAATACTGAACTTAAGAAGACTTGGTTTTGAGTATGGGCTATGCCGTATACTAGCTATATGATACTCTGGGCAAGTCACTATAAATGATATCTGCAAAAGGAAGGTAATACTTGCTCTACTTAATTTAAATAGGACTGTTGTGAGGATCAAATGAAATAATGTATATAAAGATTTGGAAACCAACGTGCTATCTGATGTAAGTTATTATTACAAAGAAAATTTGAATTTCTCACACTGCTCCTACAACAAAGGGAGTATAGAAGCTTAATTAAACTTTTTTTTGGCAAGGCAGTTGGGGTTAAGTGACTTGCCCAAAGTCACACAACAGTTGAGGACACATTTGAACTGGCTTCAGGGCCAGTGCTCTCTCCACTGCACCATCTAGCTACCTCTAAGAGTTTAAAAGGAATCTTTTATTTTACACAGAAAGAAACAGAAGTCATTAAGTGACTGTCTATCAAAGATTTTGTGGTTCAGCTGTGTCCAACCCTTTGTGATCTACCTTGGGGTTTTCTTGGCAAATATACAAAAGTGGTTTGCCATTTCTTTTTCCAGTTCATTTTACACGGATGAGGAAACTGAGACAAACTGGATTAAATGATTTGCCTGGAGTCAAACAACTAGGAAATACTTGAGGTCAGACTTGAACTCAGGAAGATGAGCCTCCTTGACTCCAGGTCTGGCAGTCCATGATTACCCACCAGCTCTAGCAAAGTACACAGGTAGTGAGTAACAGATTTAGAATGTGAATTGAGATTCTCTGACTGCATAGCCAGAGCTCTTTTCACTACATTATTGCTGCCCTGTACCAGAGCCATAACTGGGCTGAGACAACCAGTGTTTTGTACCAGAATGCTAAATTTAGAGTATGGTAGAAATAACAGACTCTAGGAACTAGCTAACCAGAAACTGAAGTAGAAAGCTAACAGATGGTATTAGGATGAGGCTATTTTCATGCTGCTTGCTCCAGGGGCAGTTTTTAGTTTATAGTATTTTCCTTAACCATATTAATCCTAGTTTTAGCTCTTTTTACATAACTTATTTTCTAGATTAAAAAACAAAAACCCAACAACTTTAAGCAACTTAATAGTTTCATTTGTACATGTTATACGGATGTCTATAACATTATATTCAATCTATGAAGCCTGCAGAATTCTTGAAACTGAGGGTTTTTAGTGAATGGATTTGTCCTCATCCTATATTTCTTTCCACAGATGTTTAGAAGTATATAGAAACACAGAAAGTAGTTGGTGGGAAGGGGTGGGAGGATAGGGATAGTGGTGGTAATCCAAGGTTTATGGTTGATGAGAAAATAGGCAAATGTATTAAGAATAAAAATAACATTGTTGTTTAGTACCTTGACCATGGTAAGGAGGAAGAAATCACTAGGCTTAGTACTTTACCCTTCAACTTAGGCTAAGATGCAACTGAAGAATATTTGAATACCTTTCAGTATATTATTCACTTATGAGAATATCAGCCTTTTCAATTCCCTCCTTACTTTGCTCTCACACTTTCAGGGATTTCCCCAAGACAATAATCATGTTATGCCCATTTAAATGAGATATAAGGTAGTATAGAAGTATATGCGATAGTGTTAAAATCACCCTTATACCTTTTCTCTATAGTCTGGGCCCAAGGATTTTTGAATAGCAAGAATATCAGGCTTTTAGATATGGGGGTTGAGGGATGATTTGGAGAAATTTTTTTTACCTGTTCTTTTCAATAACTCAGGTATAAGACATTTCTTAGGGATTTGTCATTGGTTGTAGACCTTCAGCTACAGTCAGCTCATTAGCCTTTCTGATCAGTTATTTTGGAGGCAACTGGGTAGCTCAGTGGATAGAGAGCAGAGCTTGAAGTCAGGAAGACCCGACTACAAATCTGGCCTTCTGGGCAAGCCTCCTATTTGCTTCAGTTTCCTCATCTGTAAAATGAGCTAGAGAAAGAAAGGGCAAACCACTAAGGTATCAGACACAACTGAAAAACAAAGTGATTACTATTTATGGGGAAAAATCCAACGCCTGAATAGTTATATTAAATATAACATACAAACTTTATACTTTCTCTCCTTGGGAGGCATGAAAAGCTGGGTGGGGAAAAGGGGACAAGAAGGAAGAGAATAACAGATATGGAAATTGTAAGGGGAGAAAAATTCTTCCATAGGACTGGCTTTGTTGAAAACAAATCCAACAGTTACTATAGTAATGGAGATGTGAGATGATGAGAAATTGGATTACCTTGGAAGCTGCATAAGAAGTGGTCTAAAAAGTTGCTTTGCTTTATTTTTAGTGCTTTTATTCATTCATAAGGAAGCTCAAGAAGCATATAAACATACATTTTTTTTTGAGACAAATTACAAATGTTCCTCTGTAAGAGAGAATTAAAAGTACCCTTCAAATCCACTTTTTAAAACAGATTCAGTTACTCAATTGAGGGAAGGAGATTTTTAGACTCTTGGCCTCTGACAGGGAAGAGAGATTCCAGAAGGCTAACGGAGAAGCTGCTTCTCTGGGTGGAGCAGTATACTACAAGTATAATAGTTTCTTAATTTAGCTAATTTTTCTTGCTAAGATCTAAACTCAGTTGTTTCTCTGCAGATGAAGGGAGGATTTGCCCTAAGTTTTAGTAGGTAAAGCCTTAGTTACCTTATAGTTCTGAGGAAGAACTTGGTTTTATTTGCACATTAATACCCATTTTAGGTAGTAATTATTTTTGTGCTAAATGTTCTGTGAATATCTTAGAAGGAAAGAGACATATTGTTAAAGTGTCATATATCATAATTTCCAATAAAAAGTCTCCAGCATAGTGTAAGTCAAATTTCATATTATATATATTTTGTGACACAAGAAAATTGTCATACCCTGGTTTCATAAAAACCCTGCCGAAATGGATCTGTGCATGAAGATCAATGTCCAGCACCTGCTTGAGATAGTCCTGCAAATATGAAAAAAATAGCTATAATTTCAAGTTTTATTAAAATAAAAAAGAAAAGAAAGAGTATTTCAGTTATCTTGCTTATAAAAGTTATAATTTAGTGAGACTAATTTTTTTAAAGGCTTAATTTCTTGGAAACATAAATACTCAAATTTATATCTGGATAGCTATCCCAAATGTATCTTCTGCAGTACTTCATCTCTAATGCCTAAAAACAGCTATGAGATTAAGATATATAACATGGTGGATGGCCAACATCCTAAATGAAATATGGACATGAAGTCTAGACTGCTAAATATAAGCTATTAAACCAAATAGAAAAAAAAAATTGGGGGGGGGGCATGAATCCAGATCTTTTAGGACTGATGATGTAGGGAAATATTTTACTATGTATATTGTTCAGAAAACTTTATTTATTAATATTGTTTGAACCTAGTTTTATGTAGCTGGAATAATCTAACCCAAAAGTTTACTGTAGGGGTCAGCTTGACTTCTGATGCTTCTGGGAAAGTCAGTTGGCTACAAGGAATGCCTGGATCCTACCCAGATCTTCGGTCCACCCAATGCTTGTGTTCTGTGTTCCCCAAGTCTGCATGTTTATTTTATTAATATACATCTTGACAGACTTTGCCTGGGAACTTCTTTCTCCATCAAATAGCTTAAATGATACATGTGGTTTATGTGTTGATATTCTTCTGAACTCCTACATAATATAAACCTTCAAGAGCTTGGAAGGAGCCTCCTTCCAGCTTTCCTCTTCTACCAAATGACTAAAGAAATTTCTTTCTAAAACTGTTTCACATTTTTGGGTTTGTTCTCATGACTAACAGTAGTCAAGAAGTGAAAGCGTTTTAAAAGTAGATGTGACTATGCTCAGACAAAATTATCTATATAGAATGACCATATGATTTTAAGTCCCAATATTTCAATGAAATGTTTTCAGGAAAAGCAATTCCAGAAACCTGTACTTTTAATCTTGTGAGAGAAAGGAGTCTGATAACTTAAATTATTAGAAGAAGAATAGGGAAACAGTAATAGGCCTTTGGAGCTAGTCTTTCCAAACAGGGAAGACCAATCCTACCTACTGACTTAAGTGGCTATTGGGGTGGGGAGGGATAAGTTCTCTGAGGGCGGCTGCCCTGTGGAATCAAGGCAGTTCACCAAAGCAGTGGGTAAATTCAGGTCAGGATGTACTTCATGCCACAGGCACTACCCTTAAGACCTTTAAGATAAAACTTTAACCCTTTTATACTTGAGGAAATGAGGCTCAGAAAAAGTGATTTGTCCAATCTTACAGGGAATAAAGGAGGGACAGGATTTAAACTCAGTCCTCCAGCTCCATATTTAGTGCTCTTTCCACTCCATCCTATTATTTCACAGACTTTCATAATGCTAGATTTTATGCTCAGTTCTTGCCACCTCAAATACCAACAGTGAACTCTGTTCTTTATTATGCAAATAGATGCATAAGGAAAATTCCATATATTATTTACATTGCTATTCATTAATTTTACCCACATGCATTTTAAAAAGTAATATAGCTACTTTGAGATAGAAAAAAAATTTTTTTTAACTAAATTGGAAGGGCATGATCATGGTTTCATGGCAAGGTGGAGAGATCATGTGACTATCTCCAATGTTCCAGGTCAGAGGTATCAAACACATAGTCTGCTATCAGGATTGCTATCTACAACACTCTGTAATAAAACACAGATAATATTAATTCAATTTGTACCCGGGAGGTATCCTTATGCATAGTTTAGTGGCCCTATTTCTATTTGAGTTAGACAGCAAAATTCCAACCTGCTTTGTTGAAGGGAATCTTCTTTCCTGGGAGTTCCTTGTTGCAATGAAATGAAAAATCCATTCCCCATTTCTAAAAATTGTAGCTAATAATTACCTAGCACTTAAAGGTTTTCAAAGCATTTTACATATATGCAATGTTGGAGGATGACTGAATCCTACTCTATTTAACTGAGAAGGAATAAGCATGGAGGGCCTTGGCTGGAGCCTCCCTTGGTGACTTATTCATTAGGTAAGAACACAGCTAGCAGAATTAGTCAGAAGTGTGAGCAAGGCTTGGACATCAATCAATCAAAAAGCATTTACTTCAACTAGGACTAATCTGTTCGGATTGTTTGAGGGATTTGTTCATATCCTGTGGGTCTTCTATAAATTAGCAGATCATTTCAAAACCAGAAATATTTGAGAATCTTTCCAGCTAAAGGAGAGCTTCCAGCCAACACACCAAAGCAATTCTTTTTCAACTGATGCCCACTTTTACATTTGTTATTTGAGTTTCACCACAGTGAATTGAGTGCTCTCATTATATGCTGCATTAGGTGCTCCATTTCATACATGAGCAAACTGAAGCTCTTGAGCATGACTGGCCCAGGGTCTCATAGCTAGGGAGTGTGTAAGGGTCTTTTTTTTTTTTTTTTTTGCTTTTTGCTGAGGCAATTGGGGTGAAGTGACTTGCCCAGGGTCACACAGCTAGGGAATGTTAAGTGTCTGAGACCAGATTTGAACTCAGGTCTTCCTGACTTCAGGCCTGGTGTTCTATCCATTGCACCACCTAGCTGCCCCCGTAAGGGTCTTCTTGACTCCAAGTTCAGGGCTTTATTTGTTGAATACGATGTAAACTTCTTTATAATAGAAATTTGTAATTATGGTATATGTTCACAAATTGCACACTATATTTTTTTATTTTTTAATATAAAGTCTGGATTCAGTGTACCACATATTTGCAAATAATACATCTACATAGAGAGGTTTATTGAAAAGGGGAATATTTTGCTTATCACATTTGACTAATATAAAATGTCATATCTTAATAAAAGTTCATCTGTTCTCAAAATGACAAGCTAGGGAGATTTTCATAATTTTCTCTCTGTCTTTTGTTTTTGTGGAAGGAGGCACATCTCTCCTTAATTGCTAAATCTAATAGCTGCTTTTCAGTTCCTCTGTTGCTTTATTTTCAAGTGAGAGGTTTGTAAAACATTTAGCAGAGTGCCTGGCACATAGTGGATGTTTTATAAATGCTTATTCCCTCCCCTTTCCTGAAGCTTTTGACCTTATTTGCTCTGCTTGTCTTCTAGACACAATTCAATTCAATCCCAATCCAAACTAATCCATTTTATCAAATTAACTACCTATGGGCAATCAGAACGATATAGTAATGTCTATTTTATGCCAAGGATTTAAGAGGAAGAGGGCATTGTATGGTTCCATTATGAAAGTTTATGGGAAGATATTGATTATAGGCATAGAGCAGAGTCAGCAATGCTGGAAGCCGTCTGCACTATTGCAAGCTTTGCTCACATGAATGAAAACACATTCATTGAAGTGCTATGGAATGGAATGACTGCAGTTTATTGTCTATGGGGGTAACATGGTTGGACCTGTGTCAATCCTGTAAAATCCTTTCAATTGCTGAATAGAGGATGGATTGGATGAAGAGAGATGAGACAGGCTGACCCATTGCCACACTGCTATGGTGATCCAGACTTGAGGAGATGAGGGCCTGTACCAGAGTGGCAGCAATGTTAGTTGTCAGAATAGTGACAAGATCAAAGGTATGATTCTCTCCAGTGAAACTTCAGTTTCACATATCCACTTAGATGTACTCTGATCAACTTGAACTCCACATGTTCCAAATTGAATTACTCTAACCTCAAAGCCTAAACCCATTGCTTTTTCAATGAAACAAATATTTTTTTTTTTTTTTTGCTTTTTGCTGAGGCAATTGGGGTTAAGTGACTTGCCCAGGGTCACACAGCTAGGGAATGTTAAGTGTCTGAGACCAGATTTGAACTCAGGTCCTCCTGACTTCAGGGCTGGTGCTCTATCCACTGCGCCACCTAGCTGCCCCGAAACAAATATTTTTGAGGTAAACACCATATGCAAGACTCTTTGCTAAGGATTGGAGATAGCAAGACAAAAATGAAACAATTTTTGTCCTCAAAGATCTTTCATTCCATTGGGAAATATTCTAATTTTTCTGCTTATTGTTGAGAATACCATCATCTTCCCAGTCACAGGGGTTTGTAACTGCTAACTCCTCTTTGTCTCTGTCCTCACCTTTACCACCTATAATCATTCAGTTTTAAGTTTTATTGTTTCTACTTCTACAACATCTCTTGCATCTAGAATCTCATCTATTTACATTGCCATTAATGTAGTTCAGACTGTTCAAATCCATCTTAACTATTCTACTATAATATTCTTCTAATTAGTGTCCAGCCCATCATCTCTCCCCAAATTTCACAAAGCTCTTCTAAATTATTCTTCTAAATGAAAAGAAAACACCATCCCTCCACTCAAAAATCTTAAGTAGCTCCTTTTTAGAGGTAGTTAGGTGGTACAGTAGATAGAGTGTTGATCCTAGAATCAGGAAGAGCTGAATTAAAGTCCAGTTTGTGTGATACTGGTCAACCCACTTAATTTCAGTTGTATCAGTGTTTTCAACTGTAAATGAGAATTTAAATAGCACCAACCTCTCACAGTTGCTATGAGGATAAAATGAGATATTTGCTAAATATTTAGCACAATTCATGGTCCCTAGTAGGCACCTAGTAAATGCTTATTTCCCTCATTGTTTCCCTTTATTTTTGTGCTAAAACAAAATTATGTAGCCTCTACAATTTCCTTCCAACGTATATTTCCAGTTATTTCACACTACTCTGTTTATTAATCTATGCTTCAACCAGACTGGATTTCTAATTCTTGCCTTGAGTGATAATGCTTCATGGCTAGAAGGTACTTCTTTACCTTTGCCTTTTATTATCTTCATCTGCCTCCAAAGCTCAGGCTCTGCCTTCTTGGTGAGGGCTTCCCTAATCTACTAACTATTGATTCTCTCTTCTTCCTCAAAATTCTACAGCTCTTTGATGTCTTCTTTGCCTTGATCTCTCCCTAACATATATTATATATAACTGAATTCATGTTGAATACTTTGCCCCTAAACTCCGAGCTTCTTGAGGATAAAGAGTGTTATTTATATATGTGTGTGAATATATATCTGGGTACCTTGCACATATGTGGAATTAACTCAAAGGCATTCTCATGAGAATATAACCTTAATTGTGACTTGAGACTTGATAATAACAAATAAAGCTATAGCTAAAAAAGTTTCTCCCTTCCAGTTTCCCACCACCTCTTATTAATTGGCATTTAAGCACCTCTTTCAAAGGCAATTTATTCTTTTGTTTCTGGGTCAGATGATTAGAATGTAAGCCTGGACTCCCCCAAATAATGGGAGAAAAGGCATCGCTGGAGTGGGGGCTTGTGTTATTTAATCTGGTGTTTTGCAATTTATGCTTTGCACTCCTTTCACTGACAAACACTTTGTCACATGGGGGATGTCCTTTCTCTCCAGAAATAAATCCCTTTTTGCTCTTTCTTACTCTGAGTCTCTGATTGTTTTTTCTGATTGATACTCTCCCACACAACATAGTAGGTGCTTAATAAATAATAGCTGAATTCAACTGAGTTAAACTGAATGTAGACTGTTGTTGCTGAAGTGAACATTATAAAGACAAATTATTGCTAAATGTGAGGTGGAGACAAAGTGGAGGGTTCAAGCTGTTCTGTGAATTATCAAGTCTTATTTGAGGTGGATATTTTGTGGTGCAGAAAAGCAATTCACAGCACTTTGCTACTTAGAAAGTCTGAGAGCTGTACATAATAACCAGAACAGTAATTTTGCTTCTAGTGAGTTGATCAGAGTCCTAATATTTTACATTTCCCACCAGTCCAAGTACCAATCCTTCCCTCCACCAAAACAAAGACTCCCCCTCCATAAAACCTCAAAGTAATCAATACTTATAGGTAGCTAAATACAACTATACTGTACATAAATGCACTATTTAAAAAGCATATTATTTTTGAAGTAGTGTGGTATATGAAAAAGATTACTGGATTGAGTCTGAGCTCTGTTACTTATTATTTATACAATGGCATTATGACTAGTTATTTCTATAGTTTTCACTGAACTCTCCTAGGAACTTTAGTAGATATATGTGGCTCAAAGCTGAAGGGCTCAATATTTTGGGAAATAAACCCACAATGGTCTCTTGGTTTTCTCCTCTTTCTCCAAAACTTGTAGTGAGAAGAAGGTGGGTTCAGAGATCAGGTCAAAGTTGAGTCAGAGGAGAAACCAAGATGGTAGAGTAGCAGGAAGAACTATAATCATCCCTTTCCAGGATAGAGAAAAAGCAGCGGACTAAGTCTTGACTGGTAAATCCAAAAAAAAGTTATTAATTTTCTCAGTCTAAGTTAGCAAGGAGTCAGACATTAAAGACGGGATCTAGAAAGGACTATGTAGAAGAGCATTGCAGTGCAAGGACTAAAAGAAAGCTGAGGTGGTGAACAGAATAAGAAGGAGCCTCACATATACCCAGAGGAGACTGTCCTTGTGAAGTGTGCTGGAACAGGTGTTAAGTGGCAGCTCTGACACTCCTCAGTTTGGGGTCATAGATTCTAGGCAGACTGAGAAGGGGACCTACACTAGGGATAGTATTTCAGGATAAGGAGTGGTCATGGGCCCTGGTTGTGTTCATTAAAGAGTAAATTTAGAAACAATTAGCAACACCCTGGAAACAAAGATTGGAGCTGAAAAGAAACTTCAAAATAAAAACACAAGGGTCAAAAAAAAAAACAAAATAACCAACTATTAAAAAATAAGGATGAGCAAACAATCATAAGAGACTAAACAACGATAAACTACTTAAATTCTAATATGGGGAGATGTTGAAGTGTCTGCCCAACAGCCCTCTTGTTATCAGGAGGCATAGAGTCTAAAAAGACAGAACACTGGGCATGGTTCTATTACATTTTGATGTTCTCAAAAGAAGATTGGAAAGGGAGAAGAAGGGCAGGGAAAATTAATTAACACAATCAGTAAATTAGTAGAAGATTTATACATATGAAGAGGAAAGGGCAGGGGAACAGGCATCATTTGAACCTTATTCTCATCTGAACTGGTCCAAGGAGGGAAGAACACATTTTATTCAGTGTGAGGGTGAGAATGTGAGAAATGAAAGAAGGGAAGAAGTACCATAGATTAAAGGAGGGATTAATCCTAAACAAAATAAACTCTTTAAGAGTTAAACTTCCTGGGGGCAGCTAGGTGGTACAGTAGATAGAGCACCAGCCCTGAAGTCAGGAAGACCTAAGTTCAAATCTGGTCTCAGACACTTAACATTCCCTAGCTGTGTGACCCTGGGCAAGTTACTT
>JAJPUD010000956.1:257399-332980 GCA_023553655.1 Myrmecobius fasciatus
TAACAGAAGAGGAAATAAATTACTTAAATAGTCCCATTTTAGAAAAAGAAATAGAACAAGTCATTAATCAACTCCCTAAGAAAAAATCCCCAGGACCAGATGGATTTACATGTGAATTCTACCAAACATTTAAAGAACAATTAATTCCAGTATTATATAAATTATTTGAAAAATAGGGAATGAAGGACTCCTACCAAATTCCTTTTATGACACAGACATGGTACTGATACCTAAACCAGGTAGAACAAAAACAGAGAAAGAAAATTATACACCAAGCTCCCTAATGAATATTGATGCAAAAATCTTAAATAAAATATTAGCAGAGATTACAGAAAATCATTCCCAGAATAATACACCATGACCAAGTAGGATTTATACCAGGAATGCAGGGATGGTTCAATATTAGGAAAACTATTAATATAATTGACTATATTAATAACAAAATTAACAAAAAACATATGATAATCTCAATAGATGCAGAAAAAGCATTTGATAAAATCCAACATCCATTCCTATTAAAAACATTAGAGAGTATAGGAATTAATGGACTTTTCCTTAAAATAGTCGGTAGCATCTATTTAAAACCATCAGCTAGCATCATATGTAATGGTGATAAATTGGAACCATTCCCAATAAGATCAGGGGTGAAACAAGGTTGCCCACTATCACCATTACTATTCAATATTGTATTAGAAATGCTAGCCTTGGCAATAAGACAAGAAAAAGAGATTAAAGGAATTAGAGTAGGTCAAGAGGAAACCAAATTATCACTCTTTGCAGATGATATGATGGTCTACTTAGAGAACCCTAGAGAATCAACTAAAAAACTATTAGAATTAATCCACAACTTTAGCAAAGTTGCAGGATACAAAATAAATCCACATAAATCATCAGCATTTTTATACATCACCAACAAAATGCAACAGCAAGAGATACAAAGAGAAATTCCATTCAAAATAACTATTGATAGTATAAAATATTTGGGAATATACCTGCCAAGGGAAAGTCAGGATCTATATGAGCAAAACTACAAAACACTCTCCACACAAATAAAGTCAGATCTAAACAATTGGAAAAACATCAAGTGCTCTTGGAGAGGTTGAGCGAATATAATAAAGATGGCAATACTACCTAAACTAATCTATCTATTTAGTGCTATACCAATCAAACTCCCAAGAGATTATTTAACTGACCTAGAAAAAATAACAACAAAATTCATCTGGAAAAACAAAAGGTCAAGAATTTCAAGGGAATTAGTGAAAAAAAATGCAAATAAGGGTGGCCTAGCTGTACCAGATCTAAAACTATATTATAAAGCAGTGGTCACCAAAACCATTTGGTACTGGATAAGAAATAGAGTAGTGGATCAGTGGAATAGGTTAGGTTCATAGGACAAAATACTCAAAGACAATAGTAATCTAGTGTTTGATAAACCCAAAGACCCCAGTTTTTGGGATAAAAACTCACTATTTGACAAAAACTGCTGGGATAATTGGAAACTAGTCTGGAAGAAATTAGGCATTGACCCACACCTAACCGATAAGATCAAAATGGATTCATGATCTAGGCATAAAGAATGATATTATAAACAAATTAGAACAATGTAGGATGGTTTACCTCTCAGACCTGTGGAGGGGGAAGGAATTTGTGACCAAAGAAGAACTAGAGGTCATCATTAATCACAAAATAGATAAGTTTGACTATATCAAATTAAAAAGTTTTTGTACAAACAAAATGAATGCAGACAAGATTAGAAGGGTAGCAGTAAACTGGGAAAATATTTTTACATCCAAAGGTTCTGATAAAGGCCTCATTTCTAAAATATATAGAGAATCGACTGAAATATATAAGAATTCAAGCCATTCTCCAATTGATAAATGGTCAAAAGATATGAACAGACAATTTTCAGATGAAGAAATTGAAACTATTTCTGGTCACATGAAAAAGTGCTCCAAGTCACTATTGATCAGAGAAATGCAAATTAAGACAACTCTGAGATACAACTACACACCTGTCAGATTGGCTAAAATGACAGGAAATAATAACGATAACTGTTGGAGGGGATGTGGGAAAACTGGGACACTGATACATTGTTGGTGGAACTGTGAACGGATCCAACCATTCTGGAGAGCAATTTGGAACTATGCTCAAAAAGTTATCAAACTGTGCATACCATTTGACCCAGCAGTGTTTCTATTGGGCCTATATCCCAAAGAGATTTTAAAGGAGGGAAAGGAACCCACATGTGCAAAAATGTTTGTGGCAGCCCTTTTTGTAGTGGCAAGAAACTGGAAATTGAAAGGATGCCCATCAATTGGAGAATGGCTGAATAAATTATGGTATATGAGTGTTATGGAATATTATTGTTCTGTAAGAAACGACCAGCAGGACGATTTCAGAGAGGCCTGGAGAGACTTGCATGAACTGATGCTGAGTGAAATCAGCAGAACCAGGAGAACATTATACACAGCAACAAGACAATAGACAATGATCAATTTTGATGGACATGGTTCTCTTCAATAATGATGTGATTCAAACCAGTTCCTATTGTTCAGCGATGAAGATAGTCATAAACATCCAGAGAGAGGCCTGTGGGAACTGAGTGTGAACCACAACACAGCATTTTAACGCTTTCTATGAATATTTCCATGCATTTTTTTTCCTTCTTAGGTTGTTTTTTTTCTTCTTCTCTTTCTAGATCTGATGTTTCTTGTGCAGTAAGATAACTGTATAGATATATATACATGTATTGTATTTGTCATATAATTTATCCTATTTAGCATGTATTAGATTACCTGTCATCTAGGGGTGGGGGGTGGGGGGAAGGAGGGGAAAAGCTTGGGAAAAAAAAGTTTTTGCAAAGGTCAATGTAAAAAAAATAATTAATTGATTAGATTGAATACACTGGTTATTATTATAGCAGTTAATAAAGGAAATATCATATTTGCCAAAAAAAAAGAATGAGGCGAGAGAAGAGGGGCAAAAGAGCTCAAGCAGAGGGCATCACACATATGAACACTTGCCTTCTCTCTACCACCTCCTTCTTTAGAAGGAGAAGGTGGGAAATAGAAGGAAGAGGATAAAGGGAATAGGTTGGAGAAATATATTCACTATATGATCACAGCTATAGATCTGAATGACAAAGACTTACCCACAACACAAAGGAGGATAGCAGGATAGATTAGAAAGCAGAATACAACAATATGTCATGTATAAGAAACAAACTTGAAACAGATTCACACAACTAAAATAAGAGGCTGGAGTAAAATCTAAGAACTCTGATCAATCCAATGACCAAACATGATTCCTGAGGTCTGATAATAAAGAATGCTACCCATCTCTTGACAGAGAAATGATAGAGTTTGGGTGTAGAAGGAGGCATATGTTTCTGGACACAGTGAGAGAATTATTTTTGCTTGACTAGGCATATGCATTATAAGAATTTTGCTTTCATTTTTTTTTCTCCCAGGGAAAGGGAAAGTGGGAGGAAGAAAAAATTAATGTACATTAATTGGTAAAAAGTAAAATAATAGTTGCATTAAAAAAAGGCAGATTTCCCAGAGTATGTATTTAGTATGGGAAATAAGAACAAACACAGTAATTATAATACAGAGCAGTACCTGAAGAGTATATTGGAAAACAACATGAGGTGTATATGAGGTCTATGAGAATGGATGGAGTTAAAGAGATCAGTTAGCAGGCTTATTACAATGATCTACACAGGATATAATAGCGACCTTATTCAAAATTTAAAAAGTTATTTAAAGAAGGTGGAGGATGAATATAAAAGCATGCTATTGTTCTGTAAGAATAATGTCAAGAGCACTAAAGATCAGAATAAGCTGAGTTTGAAAAGGAAAGGCAAGACCAAAAAATGGTGTTAGGGATTCAAATATTTGGAGGAAAATGGGAGGAACAAAGAAGTAAATAAGACTGTTACTTTCAGTGATAAAAATTGGAGAAAAGGAGGAGCTGCTCAGATTTTATTTTTTTTAGCTTAGAAGACTGGTCTTTAGAATGGAAAGGATGGTATAAAAATTAGAAACTAGGAGCTGCTACTTGAAATATACAAAGGGAGGGGCAACTAGATGGCGCAGTGGATAGAGCACCAGCCCTGAAATCAGGAAGTCCTGAGTTCAAATGTGGTCTCAGATACTTAATACTTCCTAGCTGTGTGACCCTGGGCAAGTCACTTAACCCCAAATTGCCTCAGCAAAAAAAATAAAATATAATAAAATTAGAAAGGGACTATACTTAACTGTTCTTGATGAGTTCAAGTTACTATAATCTGATGAGCTACATTTTAGAATATTGAAAGAAATGTTACATCAATGATGAGCAACTGTCAGTCACCTTTGAAAGATCATGAAGAAAGGGACAGATACCACAGTATTGGAGAAGGGCAAATGTCAATATAGCCAAAATTAAAAAGGAAAGAGTTAACTGGGAAAATATTGCAGCAAGTTTCTCTGATAAAGGCCATATTTCCAAGATATACTAAGAAACTTATTCAAGTTTGTAAGCATAAGAGATATTCCCCAATTGATAAATGGCCAATGGATATAAAGAAGCAGTTTTCAAGGGAAGAAACCCAAGATATCTATAGTTGATGTAATAGGACTTTGTGTCCCCCTGATCTTTGTGAAGGGTGGGCCACATGGCCTTGGGAAAATTCCTAAAATGATCCTCACCCTCCTACCTGGTTCCCAAGGGAAACTCCCACATTCAATTGATCTGGGAATCAGTTTGGCCTGGGAAACAATCACCACCTTTATTGATTTGGAAATTAGTCCCTCCGAAGCATCAAATTGGGAAATCATCTTTACATTTAAGGGTTCTGATAAAGGCCTCATTTCTAAAATATATAGAGAATTGTCTCATATTTATAAGAATTCAAGCTACTCTTCAATAGATAAGTGGTCAAGGGATAAGAACAGACAATTTTCAGATGATGAAATTAAAACCATTTCTAGTCATATGAAAAGGTGCTCCAAATCACTATTGATTAGAGAAATGCAAATTAAGACAACTCTGAGGTACCACTACACACCTGTCAGATTGGCTAAAATGACAGGAAAAGATAATGACGAATGTTGGAGGGGATGTGGGAAAGCTGGGACACTAATACATTGTTGGTGGAACTGTGAATGGATCCAACCATTCTGGAGAGCAATTTGGAGCTATGCTCAAAAAGTTATCAAACTGGACATACCCTTTGACCCAGCAGTGTTTCTACTGGGCCTATATCCCAAAGAGATCTTAGAGGAGGGAAAGGGACCCACATGTGCAAAAACATTTGTGGCAGCCCTTTTTGTAGTGGCAATAAACTGGAAACTGAATGGATGCTCATCAATTGGAGAGTGGCTGAATAAATTATGGTATATGAATGTTATGGAATATTATTGTTCTGTAAGAAACGACCAGCAGGACGATTTCAGAGAGGCCTGGAGAGACTTGCATGAACTGATGCTGAGAGAAATGAGCAGAACCAGGAGATCATTATACACGGCAACAACAATACCATATGATGATCAATTCTGATGGACATGGCTCTCTTCAACAAAGAAATGTCTCAAACCAGTTCCAATTGTTCAGTGAAGAAAGCCATATACACCCAGAAAGAGGGACATGAAATTTGGACCACAACATCATTTCCATGATCTCTATCAATGTTTGCTTGCATTGGATTTCCTTTCTCAGATATTTTTTGTTCACATAGATACGATTGTTCTTGCACAACAAGATAAGTGTGGAAATATGTATACATATATTCGACTTGTCAAGTATTTTAATATAATTAACATGTAGTGGACTTCCTGCCATCTAGGGGAGAGGAGGGGACTGGGGGGAAAATTTGTAATGGAAAGCTTTGTAATGGTCAATGTTGAGGAACTACCCATACATATGTTATGCAAATAAAAAGCTTTAATTAAAAAAAAAAAATTAGTCCCTCAAATCGCTCCCTAGCCCTGAGCTATAGAAAGCTAAATAAAATCAAAACTCTGTACCCCAGTCTTTGCTATCTTCCTAATAAGGAAGGAATCCACTGAGAGAAAGAGCTTCTCAGTGAAAATAAACCCATTTTTGCCAAACTTTGCTTGGAGACTGGGACTATGAATTCTTTCACAAAATCTGTGACACTGGCTTGGGGACCCCCATTGCTGTTAGGGTATCTCACCCCTCAACATAGTCATGTGAAAAAATCTCCAAATCATTGTTAGACAAATGCCAAATTAAACCTACCATTTTGGTAAAGTTGATAAAATAGAATAATAAAATATATTAGAGAAGTTGTAAGAAAATAAACATTGATACTTTATAAGTGTAGTTATGAAATGACACAATTATTCTGGAAAAGAAAATTCAAATTATAGGCCATCATGCCTTTTGATCTTTGACTCTATACTAGTACTAGGCCTCAAAGAAAGAGGAAAAAGTCATATATTAAAAAAATATATATTTATAACAGCTCTTTATATAGTGGTAATAACTAGGAACTGTGGGAGCCAATGTGAATATAATGGAATACTACTGTATGGTGAGAAATGAAGAAAGACAGATATAAGAGAAACCTGGGAAGATTTATATGAACTGATGCAGAGTTAAAAGATTACAAGTAGTAGAGCAATTTTTACAATGGCATTAAATGTTGTAAAGCTGAACATTTCTGGAAGACTTGAACTCTGATGAATGTAATTATCAGCCATGATTCCAGAAGATCAATGATATAGAATGGGGCTTATCTCATGAAAAAGAGATGATAGATTAACATGAAAAATGTGAAACACATTTTTAGACATGGTTGAAATGAGAATCTGTTTTGTTCAGATATGCTTATATGATATGAATTTTCTGTACTTTTAAATGACACTAGTGAATGGAGGGCTCAGGAAGACAGATTTAAATTCAGACTCTTAGAAATATATGATCCTGAGCAAATCATTTAACCTCTGTTTGTCTCAGTTTGTTCATCTGTAAAACTGAGATGATAATAGCATCTATATCCCAAGGTTTTTGTGAGGATCAAATCAGATAATAATTGTAAAGCTCTTAGCATTATATAACTGTTAGCTATTATTATTATCATTATTCCAGTAGGTGGGGGTTGGCAGAACAGGGAAAAAAATTTAATAATTGGAAAAAAAAAAGCAGAATCAGAGAAGATTGGCCTAACTTAGGAAGTAGGAAGGAATACCTAGAGAATAGACTTTAAGGAATCACCCTATCTTTTTCTTTTTTCTAGCCTTCTGAATCTGTCAGAGCTTCAGAACTGCTTATACCTGCCAGTCAACACCTTCTGGCCTAGGTGAGCTTGAAATTTGATCTTAAAACTCTTGTAGACTCTTCTGCTTTCTGTTTCTTTCCTGAGAATATGGAACCAAATGACAATACCACAATGAACATTTGCTATTTTAGTAGCAATCTTTTATGATCAGGGACTGTGAAGTTTCATCTCCCACACTGTAAAAGATTGAAATATTCTATCCAAATAGAAAGAGGAGTTGTAGGAAGACAGGACTATCATTGTTGGAGCCTATCATTATTGGAAAGCAATTGGGAATTATGCAAATAAGGTTAACAAAAATATCCTTTGTATCAGAGGTTCTATTACTAGATTTTTGCCTTAAGAAGACTATTGGGGGGGCAGCTAGGTGGCGCAGTGGTTAGAGCACCAGCCCTGAAGTCAGGAGAACCTGAGTTCAAATCTGGTCTCAGACACTTAACATTCCCTAGCTGTGTGACCCTGGGCAAGTCACTTAACCCCAATTGCCTCAGCAAAAAAAGCAAAAAAAAAAAAAGACTATTGGGAAGAAAATCCCTATCCACAACACACTTCACTTTTTGTGAAGCAAAGAATAGAAAAGAATTGTAGATACCCCCAGATTATGATATAAAAATGTGAATATTACATGACCAGAATGCTAAAGTATGATGTGATCCACATGAATTGAGCCGAGAAGACAGTCTGCACAGTGACTACAATGATGTAAACAAAAAGAACAAACACACAGACAAAAAATGAATGCTGCAAAATTATGAAGTACAAGCATGATCTGAAAGAAGACATATGAGAAAATATTCTCACCCTATCCCTTTGAAGAGGTTTGAGGGCCATAAGTATGTATATTGCAAATATTTTCAGATTTTTGGGGGATATATTGATTTTTTTCTTTTATCTTTAAAAAATACTATACATATTAGTATTTGATATAGTATATATTAGTATATGAGAATAGGATAGCTCTCTGAAAGGAGATGTGGAGAGAACTATAGTGATGTAAAAAAACAGTACATCTTGCCCATTATCACCATTACTATTCAATATTGTATTAGAAATGCTAGTTTTGGCAATAAGAGAAGAAAAAGAGATGAAAGGAATCAGAGTTGGTCATGAGGAAACTACAATATTGCTCTTTAAAGATGATACGATGATATATCTAGAGAACTCTGGAGAATCATCTAAAAACCTATTAGAAATAATCTACAACTTTAGTAAAGTTGCAGGATACAAAATAAATCCACATAAATCATCAGCATTTTTATACATCACTAACAAAATCCAGCAGCAAAAATACAAAGAGAAATTCCATTTAAAATAATTGTCGATAGAATAAAATATTTGGGAATCTATCTGCCAAGGAAAAGCCAGGAATTATATAAGCAAAACTACAAAACACTTTTCACACAAATAAAGTCAGATCTAAACAACTGGAAAAATATCAAGTGCTCTTGGATAGGCCAAGCAAATATAATAAAAATGACAATACTATCTAAACTAATCTATTTATTAAGTTAAAAAGCTTTTATACAAACAAAAGTAATAGAGACAAGATCAGAAGGGAAGCAATAAACTGGGAAAACATTTTTACATTCAAAGGTTCTGATAAAGGCCTCATTTCTAAAATATATAATTAACTCAAATTTATATGAATGTAAGCCATTCTCCAATTGATAAATGTTCAAAGGATATGAAAAGACAATTTTCAGATGAAGAAATTGAAACTATTTCTAGTCATATGAAAAAGTGCTCCAAATCACTACTGATAGAGAAATGCAAATTAAGACAACTCTGAGATACCACTACACACCTGTCAGATTGGCTAAGATGACAGGAAAAGATAATGACGAATGTTGGTGGGGATGTGGGAAAACTGGGACACTGATACATTGTTGGTGGAACTGTGAACAGGTCCAACCATTCTGGAGAGCAATTTGGAGCTATGCTCAAAAAGTTATCATACTGTGCATACTCTTTGTCCCAGCAGTGTTTCTATTGGGCCTATATCCCAAAGAGATTTTAAAGGAAGGAAAGGGCCCCACATGTGCAAGAATGTTTGTGGCAGCCCTTTTTGTAGTGGCTAGAAACTGGAAACTGAATGGATGCCCATCAATTAAAGAATGACTGAGTAAATTGTGGTATATGAACGTTATGGAATATTATTGTTCTGTAAGAAATGATCAGCAGGATGATTTCTGAGAGACCTGGAGAATCTTGCATGAACTGATGCTGAGTGAAATCAGAAGAACCAGGAGATGGTACACAGTGATGAAGAAACCCACAGAGAGGCCTGTGGGATCTGAGTGTGGACCACAACATAGTATTTTCAGGCTTTCAGTTGATGTTTGCTTGCATTTTGTTTTCCTTCTCTGGTTTTTTTTCTTTCTAGATCAGATTTTTCTTGTGCAGCAAGAAAACTATAAATTCGTATACATATATTGGATTTATCATATATTTTAACATATATTGGACTGCCTTCTAGGGGAAGAGGTGGGGGGAAGGAAGGAAAAATTTAGAACAGAAAGTTTTGCAAGGGTTAATGTTGAAAAATTACCCATGCATATGTATTGTAAATTAAAAGCTTAAAAAACCCAAACAAACAAACAAAAAAAACCAAAACCCAGTACATCTGTTACAATACGACTGTGCCATAAGAATGATATGCTGGCTAATTTTAGAAAAACATGGAAAGACTTGAATGAAATAATGAAAAGTGAAATGAGCAGAACCAAGAAAATGTTGTATACAGTAACAACAACATGAAAGATGTTTTTCATTTCCAGAGAAAGACAGATCAACAAAAGTATGCATGATACAGTTTTACATTAATAAATTTATGTCAAATGGTGGCCTTCTCTAGTGTGAGGTGGGGAGAGAGGGAAGAAGATAGTTTGGATATTAAAATGTAACCAAAAAATTAAATTAAAAAATAAATCAATAATAATTGATTTTTAATTAAAAAAAAAGTCAGGGCATCTTAGGAAATGGTAGAGAAAATGATCGTGGGTAGAAGAAAGAGCCTAACCCCTGGCTTAGCTTGCCAAAAGATATGGACCTTGAGGAAGACAGTACAGAGGTGGAAAAAAAGTGAAATGCCAATTCAGAAATCTTGCAAAATGATTTATATTTGATATTTTAAAGCATCAAGCTCCCAGAAGAATGGAATACTACTTAGAAGGTACTGCTACTTGCTTCCGTTGTTTTCCTAATGTGTCTTTTATGTTTTCTAAAAAGTCTAAGAAGTTGTGAGGAGATAAATAGTTGTACCCTTTTTGATTTCATGCTGTAAAGTGGATAGGTTTCCATTACATCCTTTAGAGCAGGGTTTCTTTTTCCACCTTCGAACCCTTTTCACTCAAAACATTTTTACATAATCCTGGGTATTTAGGTATGTAAAATATGCATACAGATCAGACATTTACTGATTATAAGTAATTATTTCATGACCTCCACATTCAGTTATGAGACCTCATGGGGGTGGGATGGAGTGGAAGGCTTACCACTCTCAGTTGAAGAAGCTGGGCTCCAAAGGAGCTTAGGAGCTAAGTTCAAGTATGAGAAATTTCCTCTGAGCCAGGGACACAGAGAAGAGAACCTTGGCTCCCTGAAAGGCCAAGCTCCTACAGAACCAGACCCAGAGCTACATGGGCCAAAGTCCAGGGGGAATTCTCCAGTGGGATTCACCAGCCTGGCCTGGGATAAAGCATTCCCTCCTATCTTGGTCCTAGTTTTCAAGTCTAAACCAGACTCAACTTTCTGTGTGATGTTGGGCAGGTCCCTTGCCCTTCCTGGTCTAAATTTCCTTATTTACTGTGAAGTGAGGGAGTTTCATTATTTGACTTCTGAAGTCCCATTTCAAAGGCAGATTTATGATTCTTCCACTTCTAAATTAGATGATCCTATAATAATAGCCTGAATACTTTCGGAAACAGTGGTGGTATGGATTTTTTTTCCTTCCACAGAATTGTTATATAAATATAAAGTTCTTGCCCTAGACACTGAAATAGAGGTATTATACAAAATAAAATATTCATAGGATCATAGTAGTCTTAAAATAGAATTCTGTCATACTTTTCTCTTGTGCTATTAAGCAGTTCCTTTTTCTCTGCTTTATGAGAATGAATAATTTTTTTTCAGTGTTCCATACTATTCTGATCACTGGATTTTTCTAACCAAATGTGGTTGTAATTCAGGCCTGAGATACTAAAATAATACATCTCTTCCTTTGCCATGTAGGGAGAATGTAAGAGATGTTAGTTCTCTACTCCTAAATCAATGAACTTGTCTGAAGTTCCTAGTCTAAAAAAAACAAAACAAAACAAAACAAAAAAAACCTGATATGACATATAAGAGTATACAAGTGTGGAATGATGATTTCATCTACATGACTGTAGGAGAAAACAGCTGAACTCATTCCAAAAGGGAAGGAAACTGTTAAAGAAATGATTTTTAAAATAAATGAATTTTTATATGAATGCCTATATTGAATTTAACATATATTCTTACCATGTTTAACATATATTGGATTATATGCCATCTAGGGGAGAGAGTAGGGGGAAGGGAGGAAAAAATTGGAAAATAAAGTTTTTCAAGGATCAATGTTGAAGAATTATCCTTGCATATGTTTTGAAAATAAAAAAATTCAATATAAAAATAAATTATCTTGAATTACCAAAAAAATGAATTTTTAAAAATGAGTAGCATATTATAATCTGGATAGAATATATATACACATATATGTATACATATATATATATTTTATTTTATAATATATGTATGTACATATATAGTATTTTGTCCATTTTGTTTTTCAAGAGTCAGTGGCTAGAGGGCAGCAATATGGTTGAATGGATAGAGCACAGATCCTGGAGTCAGGAGAGCCTGAGTTAAAATCTGGTTTTGGACACTGACTAGCTGTGTAACCTTGGGCAAGTCACTTAACCCTGATTACTTTCTCTCTCCCACCAAAAAGGATTCAGTGGCTAATTAAGGTCTGAATGACTATATATTTCAGAAGGGAAAAATCAAAGGGGAATGACTCTATATTTCAAAGGGGAAATGAATGACTAGATAGGGAAAAATATATGTAATGATGTCATCTGTTGATAGCTTCTGGAGAACCTTAACTCCTGAGGTGAGTCTGAAGTTGATAGCCATTAAATGGTTAAACAAAGCTATCTTTGTGGTCACATCTATCATAGAATCTTGTAATATTTTAATATATGTGTGGGAGACACTGTTTGAGGAGAGCCTTTAAAGCTCCCTTTTGTATTCCCCAGTCAAATATATTCTGAAATCCGTAGAAGTATCATGATATAGTGAGAAAAGGACTTGTATTTGGAGTTAGAGCAGAGTTTGAGTCTTGGCTCTGATATTTAATTTTGTAACATCATTGAAACCAATGAACTACTTAGTTTCCTCATGTATAAACATGATAATAATTCCTCTCAATGTTATAAGAAAAGTGCTTGATAAATCTTAAAGTACTCTATAAATTCAAACTATCATTATCCCTGAGAAGCACATTCAGTAATACAGACCCAATTCTGGCCTTAGGAAATCTTGTCTCTGACAGTACTGGCTGTGTGATGGAGGGATTCAGTTAACATTTCACTGTCCTAGGCAAGGCTTGGAGAGGGTGAGTTTGGAACAGGTTCTAATTTTCCAGGGAAGAATTTCCTCCCTAGGAGGAAATTCCCTGTGTCACATTTCCTATGTCAATAACAACATGGTTCAGAACAAAAAAAAATCATATCATTCCAATCATAGGCATAGTGAGATCTTAAATAGTCTTCACCTCTCAGCTGTATGACTTTGGGGTAACATGCATAGCAAAATAAATAAATAAATAAGGTAATATTCTTCACTAATGACTCATTTCTTACTTGCATAACCTGGAGTGTAAACCTTCTTCATTCAGACAATAGTCTAATAGTATATAGTAGAACATAGAATATAATAGTATATAGTAGAACAGAAAGCATGTATTATAAACTTGTCATTTGGATATAAGCAATACATTTTGGGGATAAAAATCAGTTTTCATCACTCTACTGTTAAGTTAATTAGGAGCTATGTACATGAAATACTCCCATGTTACATAATATGTAACATACCAATAATATTTGCTCTAAATACCAAACATAATTAAAACAGATACGTACAACCCTAAGTATTTTGCTTTTGTGATCTTTGGGGAGGACTACTGGAGTTTGTTCTACCTGGGACTAAAGACTACTCTGAAGTTTTAAATGAAAATCAGTCCAGGAATCTACCTGGTGAGTTGTGTATACAGTGCATACCCTATTTGTATTTATCATCTCCACTTCTCTATACTATTCAAGGCAATAATTTTAGTCAAAATAACTTCCATTTTTTGGTAAATAAGAAACTATTCTCAAATATTTTGAAGGTTATTCTCTGAAGGGAAAGGCATGGAATTTTGAGGCTGTTTTCCAAACAGAGATAATGAAACCAAGGAGTATATTAACTAGATCAGGCCCAGTAAAATGGACTTGAAAGAAGTTAACTCTGGCTAAGAGAAATCATGCTCTTAGAAAATAAGAAATTGCTACTCTAACAAAAAAATCCCAACAACTTCATACTTGGGGAGCAACATAAGTATAGTTAAAAGAGTTGGCCTTGATCTGAAGTCAAAAGATTTGGGTTCAAATGCTGATTTGTGCCACTTACAACCTATAGGACTTTGGGACTTCACTTATTCTTGGTCAGTTTCCTCATTTGTAACATAAAGGGTAGATTACATTGTCTTTAAGGACCCTTCTAACACTAAGTCTTGGATCCTATTTCTTCAGACTACTGATATACAGTGAAATTAGAACTAAGCATAGGATGGGCTTGTAGAAATCTGACAGTCTGGCAAAAGTCAGAATATTTTAAAAATATTGAAATGTAAGTCTGGATGCAATATTTGCAAATATGCTGCTTTGGTTTATAACCTTATATTTATCAGACATAATGCTGTATTTTTTAATAAATATATTTCAAATATGACAGTGAACTAGATAATTCTAAGTTTTTCCAATTTTCATAGTACTACACAGAAAACACCTGTAATTTGCAATTATACTCATTTATACCAAAATCTGCTTTCATTTTTCAGAGATCAAAAATACATCCTTGTATTGATTGAAATAAAATAAGGTAGACCTGGGGAACTAAGTACTTTCAGTACAAGTTTAGAGCTACTAATTCCCCAATTGGGTTAAGGCTAAAGTAAGCCTGGGATCCTGTAGTTTTTGATTTATATAGGTTTAGAATAGCAGCCTCCTGCTTAAATTGATTTGGAGCTTTCTCTTGAGAGTACACACTATTTGTGGGGGTGGTCCTGGAGAAGCATAGTGAAGCTAAAGTAGAAAAAACAAAACCCAAAACAAAAATCTGATGGGAGTTATAAAACTACCTATTTTGGATTAAACTACTATCTGTATTTGGGCCTAAATGGGTCCTCTTACCCACTAAACCATAACCCTCACAGTTGCAGTGAAGATAAAGGGCAAAGGATACTTGAGGGACTTGTCAGATGCCAGAGCAATAAAAAACAGACTGATCATATTCCAGGGAGTTACAATGGGATCATGAGATCCCTTTTTCATACCTTTTCCCCCATGGATACACCCCCTGATGTGATGATGACATCTGCACGACTGATACCTTCATTCAAGGCATTGAGTAAGTCATCTGGGCTGTAAGAAAATTAAAAAAAAATTTAACACACAGAAAAAATATTCAGCTGTATAGTACAAACTTAAAATCAACTACTTCATTCTCTGAGTAAATACTGGGCACCAATGTTAGCATTACTAGGCACTGAAAGAAATATATAAAAGTATATATATATATACAAGTATATTATATTATACATAAGCTTAAGACCTGATCCTTACCCTTCAGAAGTTTTCAATTTGGTTAAGGGGAAAAAAAAAAAAAAAGATCTACTCACATTATAGTTTTGTGCAGGCAATATAGGATTAAGTTCCAAAATGAGTCACATATAAATATAAATGATAGTGACATTATGGAAGAGGTAGGCCTTAAACTGTACACTGAAGGGAAGGCTGAATATAAGAGATAGGAAAGTATCATTACTGGTACTAGTACTGTCATGAGTAAAATCTTATGTTATGACTAAGGCAGGAGTATTTGCAGCCTGTGACTGCATAAGCTCCCATGAATTTAATTATTATTTCTATGCATATCATTCCCAGATCTAGTTATCTAGATAGAGTCTGGATACAGTCCTACATTGCTAACTGCCTATTAGACATTTTGATCTGGATATCCTACAGGTATCTTATGTCTAAACTTGACATGTCCAAAACAAAATTCCTTATGTTTCCTTTTAATCTTTCCATTTTATTGTTCATAGAAGTAGTTCAAATCTTTTTTCAAGCCTCTTATCCTTCTCCCACTGTCAACTCTCAATTGAGAACCTTGCCTTTAACCTTACTGAGAAAATGGAAGTTTTCAGCATCCTTTTCTCCATTTCAAAATCGATTGACATCTTTTTTCTCCTATCTCTGATAACAGATGAGGTGGCTCTTCTTGCCCAGGCCAACTCCTCTATATATTATGTCTTTCATCTTCTATCATTTTCTTTCTTCTCCAGCAGATTTCCCCCATAATCATCCTGTCTTTTCTCTGTCTTCTCTCTCTTTTCTTCTCCCTCCCTCTCTCCTTCTATCTGTCTGTCTTTCTCTCTCCCTCTCTCCCTCTCTCTCTCAATTATCCTAGCTATGAAATTTTGACATTTCTATCTTCAGGTCACATCTCTCCTCACATTATGCATCCTTCTCTACATTCACACAACTACTACTTCAATCCAGGCTCTTACACTCTAAGAATATTGCAATTGCTTGGAAGTTGCTTCTTTCTGTCTCAAGTTTCTTCCCTATTCAAGTAGGGAAGCTTCACACAATGACCAAAATGATTTACCTTAAAAAGAAGAGCTGACCATAAATCTAATAATGACTTACTTTTCTCTTTAGGATCACATATAGATTCTTCTATTTAGCTCTTAAAGCTCTTCCCATTCTGGTCCCAATCTACCTTTTTATCCTTGCCCCCTTCCCACAGCCTGTTCCCCAATCTAGTTAGCACTGCATTCTTGTCTCTATTATATCTTTGTCTATTACTATTGGCTATCTTCCATATCTGCAATACATTCTTTTCTCATTTACACTTCATAAAGTCTCTTCCTCCTGTACCTAGCATTTACTTTCTTTATCCTTATTTTGTATATATTTGTAGATATATTTGTTGTTTCCCCAGAAAAACTATAAGCTCCTTGGGATTAAAGAATTTCATTCTTTATATTTGTGTCCCCAGAACTCAGCACAGAATCTGGCACATAGTAGATGCTACTA
This sequence comes from Myrmecobius fasciatus, assembly GCA_023553655.1. Classification (NCBI taxonomy): domain Eukaryota; kingdom Metazoa; phylum Chordata; class Mammalia; order Dasyuromorphia; family Myrmecobiidae; genus Myrmecobius; species Myrmecobius fasciatus. Next base: position 274,065 of record JAJPUD010000956.1, read on the forward strand.
TAATAATACATAATACATAATGTAATAATACATAAATGCCCTTTTGGCTGATTTCCTCCCAAACCAACCCCTCTATTCTAATCACTCAGATTCATACCTTCATGAAATCCTCATCTCCTCATTTCATTTATCTTACATAGGTAATTAGTTGTTGTCTCCCCCATTAGACTATAAACTTCTTGAGGGGAAAGATTATCTTTTGCTATTTTTTTGTATTCCTGTCACTTAACACAGTGCTTGCCATGTAATAGACACTTATAAATATTTATTGACCAATGATCTAAGACTATTTCAGTGGACTCATGATGAAAAATGATATCCATTTTCATAAAGAAAAAAATAAACTTCTGAGTGCAGATTGAAGCATATTATTTTTAGCCATTTTCCCCCACAATATATGTCTAATATGGAAATGTTTAAATGAGTTCAGGAATGAGATGACTAGCACTGACTTAGGTATAGTGCTAGTAAGGGGAACAGAAATAAAGGGTTATATGTAAGAGATATTCAGAGGAATTAGCACATTCAGAAGAGAACTGAGTTAGCATCTCTGCTGTAATATTTACTAGTCACATGACCATGACCAAGTCACTTCTTGCTGAGTCTCCTCATCTGTAGAATGGGAATAATTATGATAATGGGAATAATCACTTACCTCGCAGGGTTGTTCTCTTCCCCCCAGGGGATAGGTTAGAAAGGGGACAGAAAGGGAGGCAATGAACCCAGACCTGCAGTATCATTGGTATAGAGAACTTCTGATCAGGAAATTTCTTCTACCAATGAAAGTAAGCATCTGCTTAGCAACTTGAAATCTTAGTTGCTTGGGGAGCATTCAGAGGTTACCCACCGCTCCCAAACCAGCATGTGGAAGAGGTGGGATTTTCACTCAGGTCTTCCTGACTCAGAGGCCACATTTCTATGCATTATATTAGGCTGCAGAGCCTTTTGAAACATAGAAGTTCTATGTGAGTTATGATTATTTTTCCATTATTACTATTGTGAAAGTACTCTATGCTCCCCCACTTTCCACTCCTGATCCCTCTTTTAGAAATATTAAGAAATCAGCGTTAAGAACTGGAGAAAGAATGAAAAAAATTTAAGTAGCTTAAATTGGCATAGTACTGACATGAAGCTTAATTAAAAGACAAGAAATGTTTATAAAAGTTATCTCAGAAGAAGAAAATTCAAAACTGCAATAATGCTAACAGCAAACTTTAACCTCCAGAGGTCAGAAGAATGACTCAGATTTCTGACTCATCAATAGAAGCAAGATGGAACTAGAAACCCTTCTCTTAGACAGAGACCACCACAAGATATTCATTTTTTGTCAGTTATGGTAATCTCCACTGAGTCAACTAAAAAAGCAGCAGAAAAGAGAGAAGAATCCAGATTGCCAAAATTACAACAAATTCAAAGAATTATTATATATATTATAACAACAGTGAAATACATAAGATTGCCATTCCTTTAGAATTATGTACACCATCTGAAAAAAATGCTGAATTTTAAAAATGAAGTAACTTATTTACAATAGGAAAACAATCTTTTATCACTCAAGAAATTCACAAAGAATTCCAAAGACAAATAGACAATGGAGGACGTGTGAGCAATTTTGTTATAAATATGGCTAAAGAGATCAGATGACTGTCTACAGATTATCTGACCAGCAGAATAATATTATTTACCCTAAAATTGGACTACCTTGATTCTAAATAGTTTTAATAATCTTAATAGCCTTCTGGCCATTCAGCAAATTAAAGGCTGGAGACAAGTAAATTTGAAAACTGCCTCCACTTACTGTAATTGCTTTTTTTTTTTTTTTTCTTTTCTTTTTGTTAAGGCAATTGAGGTTAAGTGACTTGCCCAGGGTCACACAGCTAGGGAATGTTAAGTGTCTGAGACCATATTTGAACTCAGGTCCTCCTGACTTCAGGGCTGGTGCTCTATCAACTGCGCCACCTAGCTGCCCCTGTAATTGCTTTTTATGCCACAACTCATGCTATTCAAGGTGGTGCTCTCAAATATAATATACTATTTGGCATGCTGTTAGAATATGGATATTATTAGAATATGTATCTGATATATTTAAGTAAAATGAAGAATGATCCTTATTTATAATGAACTGTGAGTAGCATATATCACCATTGATTAGCAGGTGTAAAATGAGATTCTAGGCTAAAAAACATCATTTATACATTGAGGGGAATGAGGAAATATATTAAAAACTTCCATTTCCCCCCTCATTTCCTTTTGCAGAACATGAAGAAATAATTTTTACTCAGTATTCTAGTCTTTGGATTTATCTGAATGAAATAAACCTTGTCAATACATAATCAAGTAGGAAGAAGCTGAAAACATTTGTAACATTTTTCTTTTAAAGGCTTAAGGAATTTTTTTTTCCTTGAGGCAAATGGGGTTAAGTGACTTGCCCAGAGTCACACAGCTAGGAAGTGATGTGTCTTGAGGTCAAATTTGAACTCAGGTCCTCCTCACTTCAGGGCTGGTGCTCTATCCACTGCGCCACCTAGCTGCCCCTGGCTTAAGCCATTTCTAATGGTAAACTAAGTCAAACTTCAGGCAAGAACTCTGATCTTCCTAAGAGGAGAATTATGGTGATGACTACACAAAGAAAGAAATCCTTTTGACTAATCTAATTAAGAGCAATCCTTTCCCATGTTTTGACTTTACTAGGAAAATGATTTTCCAGGGTATATAAACATTTAAAATTATTGTTATTTTGTTTGATAAATCAGCAATTGTTACCTGACCTATAATCCCTTGTTAAATCTTGGTTGCAGAATTTTGTCTTTTTCTGAACAACACCACATGCAAACCTTGCTCGGGCAACCAATTTCTTTTTTTTTTTTGGGGGGTTAAGTGACTTGCCCAGGGTCACACAGCTAGGAAGTGTCTGAGACCAGATTTGAACTCAGGTCCTCCTGACTTCAGGGCTGGTGCTCTATCCACTGCACCACCTAGCTGCCCCTGGGCAACCAATTTCAATCAACAGGGGTAGCTATGCCATTTGAATTTCCCTCCAAGTGGCAAGACACACACACACACACACACACACACACACACACACACAAGCCTGCACCACATGTGTTGTGTGTCCCCAATGTCTCCAACAGATCTGAAACCTAAAATAAAAAGAATTGATTCCTGCCCCCCCACACTATTATGTGACAAAGTAGAAATAAATAAATAAATATTTTAAAGTTGGGGAGAAATAAAAAATACAAGATTGGGAAGAACACCTGAATCTGGTGTTGGTAAGACAAATTTAAAGGTGTTCAGGATTCAATGCTCAAAATAGCTCATAGAAGGGAAAATTCCAAACTAACAGAAAAGATAACAGGCAATAACCAGCTTAAAAGACAACTATCAACTACAGGCCTTCTTTCTTATTTTTAACATAGCTTTATGAGAAAAAGTCTTTAAATGAATTGAAATTATCTGTGATGTCTGCATGTGGATGGTCCTTGCAGCTTTTTTGCAGAAAATTTTCTATGGTAAGTAACATACATAAGCACATAACTCACTGAAAAGTATAGAGAATATAAATATAAGATACTGCTGTCTATTCTTAATTTTTTAAAAAAATTGATAAATAAACCAAAATACTATATACATGGCTCTTTTCAAATAGATTAAGGACAGCTAGGTGGCTCAGTAGATAGAATGCTGGGTCTAGAGTCAGGAAGGCTCATCTTCCTGAGTTCAAATCTGGCCTCAGACACGTCTTAGCTGTGTGACCCTGGGTAAGTCACGTAACCCTGTTTGCTTCAGGTTCCTCATCTGAAAAATGAACTAGAGAAAGATCTAGTATCCTTGCCCAAAAGAACTTCAAATGAAGTCACAAAAAGCCAAACATGACTGAAAAAAACAAGGTGCTTCCCAAGTCATGTTAAAATCATATAAGATTAAATGAATTTTCTCTCTCGCAGCAACAGCAAATAAAACAAAAAATAGCTTCAACTGACTGGAATATACTGCTACATATTTCTAGCCTCTTAGAATTTCTCACTTTTTTTTCCCCAAAGCATAGCTGAAATGTCTCTTACTTTACAAGGCCTTTCCCAATCCCTTCAGTTATTATAGTGTTCTTTCCTTCATGAAATTTATTGTATATTGTACTTCCTTGTCTGTGTACATTTTGTATTCTTCCAATTGAATGTAAACTTATTAAGGCTCAGGATATTTTCACTTTTAGCTATCTCCAGAACCTAAAATAGGGTCTTGCACACAGTACTTATTTAATAAATATGTTGAGTTGAACTGAAAATAGACATACATGAGTATCATGGAGGATATCCTACAAAGAATCTAAAAAAAAGCTGTTTGTGGACAATGAATTTCCAAATGTTTCTATTCACATATATTGTTGCTCAGTTGTGATTGACTTTTCGTGACTCCATTTGGGGTTTTCTTAGTAAACACACTGGAGTGGTTTGCCTTTTCCTTCTCCAGGTCATTTTACAGATGAAGAAAATGAGGCAAATTGGGCTAAGTGGGTTGCCACAGCTAGTATCTGAAGTTAGATCTGGACTCGGGAAGAAGGGTTTCCCTGACTCCAGGTCAGACTATCCACAGTGACACCTAGCTGCCCATTCTCATGACATTGTTTTAATTGTACGGAGCCCTGGAACATTCCAAAGATTCTTCAGATGAATCCAATTCTACACTGAAGCCAATATCTACACTGTAAAAACTAGATGAAAAACACACAATTGCCTACATTATGAAATATAATTGAATGGAGATTTTCAGTATTCAAATTTTAGACAGGTATTACAGACGGACTAGAATAAAATAGGGAAAGATCAGGCTTATTTATATTTGGAAAATTATAGTATTCTGATTCATTTCAAATTGCTTTCTTCTATAAATGATCATCTTTTAAACATTAAAATCCTCCTCATGATACTATATGACTGAAAATCCTGGAATATTACATTATTAATATGCAAATTACCAATGACAGATTATAGAAAGAAGGAAGGAAACGAACAACTATTAATTGTCAGGCTTGGCAACTGAAACACTTCCATCTGAATTGTCTTAGGAAGATACTGAAGATCTCCTGGCACCAAAAGTTCTCTCTCAAACTGAACTGCCAAGCATTCAAACTACTCTAGAGAACAAAACTCCAATGAGCTAACCACATAGCCTGCATGCCAAATGCATTTTTATCTAAAAGACTATTACACGGAGAATTTGCACATGGTTAAGTCCTCAAACAGAGGTCAGAAAAAGTGATACAAGGACACTCTCAAGGTCTCTTTGAAGAACTTTAGTTTCATTTGTGAGACATGGGAAACTATGGAACAGGACATCAAAGAAGGTACTGTGCAAAGCAGAATCAAAGCAGCTCAAAGGAAATATGAGACATACAAATCTAGAGACAGCTCTATTTCAAATGTTTAAATGTTCTATTTTTGCCAAACCTGTGTTAGAGTCTTCCAATCTAGTATTCCAACCTAGTACTGGTCTGATCTATCACAATCAAACACTGTACCTTGAATTCAACATCGAGTATGAAGGATGAACAATTGCCAAGCACTATGCTGCATACTGGGGATGCAAATACAAGCAAAAAGAAAGACAGTCTCTGCCTTCAAAGAGCTTATATTCTAACAAAAGAAGACAATACCAAAAAGGCAGAAGAAAAGACAGCTAGGGATGATGAAGATTCCTTTGCAGGGATGGTTTTGAAGTTCAGAAGCTAGAAACAGGGCCAGCCTGGTATGGGACTATTTCCCTCTTGTGCTTTCTTTTCTCTGAAGAAGGCCTAATGGGCTTTTAAAAGGCAATACCATTATAGCAGGGAGAAGAGAGAATATCATTGGCTAGCCCTGGAACCCACCAGGCAAGTGCTACTGGAGTAGTTCCAGTGGCAACAGCTGAAAAAGATAGGCCAAAAGGGGTTACTAACACCACAAAAGAGATAACCAGAAGAGCACCTTTGGCTGTTTGACTAGACAAAGCCTGTGCAGAGGTGAAATGCAAAACAGCATTTAATTGGCAGTGTTGAAAACACCATTTGTAGTCTAACAAGGCTTAAGTATTGGTCTCTGAACTGAAGGAATTAGTAAGTAGAGATAGTGAATTTGTAATGTATGTGGTTATCTAGACTATAATTTTTTCTTTGTGGAAATAAAAGGTCCTGATATATCTTTGGTTCAAGTTTTGTTTGGGCTACTTTTCTTCTCTGCTGAAGTAACCTAATTTCCTAGCTGAGAAGTCTGGCAAACCTGTATCAGTGAACCCAGAGCAAACTGTCAGCTTTCATGGCCTCTGTCACAGTACTATACATGTGTGTAAATATATAAATATGTAAATACACATCACACAAGAAACTTTACAATTTACATCATGGACTTATACATTAAAACTGGGGAATATCTGAGAGAAATTCGCTCTAATAATAGTGATATTAGTAGGTACATAGTACTAGTTATTTTCAACAGATTTCTCATCAATTTATTTTGCCCTAGGGATTAAATTGGCAAAGATGAGTAACATATTAGTGTGAATACTGTAGGTTACTTAATAAAGGCACAATAATTTTGTATGGACATAGTTCTGAGTTTCTTCCTTTGCTGGATCATATTACTATCTATCCTAGCCAAATGGCTAACCTATAGAGTAAATGGAAAAAATCATTATAAAAAACATCATTTGGAACATGGCCTGGGGAGTGATTAAAGGTGAATGAAAAATGAACATTAGCATCAAAGTACAATAATGTTCTGCCAGAAGAAAGTGACATTAGCTAAATTTTAGTATATGAAACTTATAACCTATGTTGACTCTCATCAAGGTGACTCAGGTTCACCTTGAGCCAAAGAAAACAATGGCAGTAATATGAATATTATGTTATTAATATTTGTAGGTGGATGATGAAGGTTCTGGGAATGACTGCCCAATGTTTGCACTTAAATATTTCTTGAACAGTATGCTGGTCAATGCTTTTTCCTCTCAAAGATCATTTTAGTAGTTTCCAGAACCATTGAATCAATCAACTTTCTGGGTCAACATTTCAGTTTTTATAGAATTAAGCTAAAAGGAATTTCCCTCCTATACCCATGTTTATGAGTACTCTTCCTTTAGTGTCCTCAAACGTACATTCAATAGTATTTATCATATTGTGGTCAATGAACTACTTGTGGTATGATTTGCTCTTCCCTACATATCCTTCTCTTTTTTTTGCTGAGACAATTGGGGTTAAGTGACTTGCTCAGGGTCACACAGCTAGGAAGTACTAAGTATCTGAGATCAAATTTGAACTCAGGTCCTCCTGACTTCAGGGCCAGTGCTCTATCCACTATGCCATCTAGCTACCCCCCCCCATGTCTTTTCTTTTGATCTTTATCTAGTGTTTTTTGATGTTTATATGTGGAATCATTGCTGGGGAAAAAGGAATAGTGAGAAGGATAAAAATGCTTGACAGCCTTCAAGGGATCAATGAAGAGAGTTCCCTTTCCTTCAAGATAGAAAGATTGTCTCTCAGTTGTCTCCCTGCTTTCTTCTTTTTAGTTGTTTGATTGCTTTCTTCTCAGTCTCTTTTGCTTACTCATAATGAATGAGTGAGAATTTATTAAGCACTTACTATATGTAAAATATTGTACTAAGCTCTGGGGATTAAAAAAAAAAAAGCAAGCTAATTCCTTCTCTGAAAGAGCTCACATTCTAATAGGGGAAGACCACATACATATGACATTTTAGCTGCTCGTCAAATGCAAGGCCCCATGTTTTTTAGGATGATAATGAATCTTCTTTAATGTGATTTCTATTGAGGAAACCATATCTTTTCTTATGTTGAACCATTAGTAACAAGAACTTTGGCAGTGGGCATTATCTGCTCTGGGTTTTCAGTACCTGTGACTGCGAAGGAGGCAGGGGCTCAGAAGCAGTTGCTAGGTTCTGTCTATGAAATCTGATACTTTGGATGATCATCTCTATCAAACCTTTTAACTTTGGGTGTTATTCAGGACTGTCCTAGATCCTCTTTTTTCTTTGCCCTCTTATTTGTTGCTTCCATGGTTTTAATGATCATTTCTAGGCAGATGACTTCAGATCTATCAATCCTGCTCTAGTTTTTCTCCTGAATTCCAACAGCTTCTGATACATTTCAGAATGGATGTTGCACTGATAACTCAAACTCAACATGTCCCTAATAGAACTCATTATTCTTTTACCTATTTCTGTTGAGGGTACCACCATTCTTCCAGTCTCCACAACTTCATGTTATCCTCCATTCCTCACTTTCTTTCACCTCACATATGCAAAAAGTTGCCAAATTTTGTCATTTTTATTTCTACATCATTTTCCCCTCTCCCCTTAAGCAATACATCTACTCCCCTAGTTCATCAGATTCCACATGGATTATTGCATTTGGTCTTCCCACTTTATGTATTTAAATGCTCCAATCGATTCTCAACATTGCTGCTAAAATGTTGTATCACTTCCCTATCTTTCTACCCTTATTCATTATACATTACTCCCCTTCCTGCATGTTACAGTCCTGACAGACTGGCCTGACTCTTTTAGGTCTTAATGCCTATAATATACTCTTTTTTTTACATTTCAGTTCATTTGTTTTTTATATAAAGCTTTTTTTAAAAATTTTCAAAACATATGCAGATAGCTTTCAACATTTAGACTTGAACAGTCTTGTGTTCCAAATTTTTTTTCTTCTTTCTTTCCTCCAACTCTCTTCCAGATGACAAATAATCCAATATATGTTATCATGTATAATTCTTCTATACATTTTCCCACAAATATCATGCTGCACAATAAAAATCAGATCAAAAAGGAAAAAAAATGAGAAAAAAAACAAAATGCAAGCAAACAACAACAAAAAGTGAAAATACTATGTTGTATTCACATTCAATCCCCACAATCCTCTCTATGGGGGCAGATGTTTCTCTCCATCACACAAGACCACTGGGAACTGGCCTGAATCATCTCAATGTTGAAAAGAGCCAAGTCCATTAGAACTGATCATCACATAATCTTACTGTTGCTGTGTACAATGTTCTCTTGGTTCTACTCACTTCACTTAGCATCAGTTCATGTAAGTCTCTCCAGGCCTCTCTGAAATCATCCTGTTGGTTGTTTCTTATAGAACAACAATAATGGAGTATACTCTTTCCTCAGGCTCATAAAATCTTTACCTCTGAGATATTATTTCATCACTGTCACTAGAGGGACTTTTAGACAAAGATCTTTATAAACCACATTCTGTTCTGGATCTATACTAAAAATTTAAATCTTTAGTTTCTCCTGCATTTAAAATGAGAATTTTAATTATTATTGTAATTTAAATGACCAATTTTCCAAAGATATTCATTCTTTTTTTAAATTTTATTTTATTTGCAAAACATATGTATGGGTAATTCTTCAACATTAACCCTTACATAGCTTTCTGTTACAGATTTTTCCCCCCAACTCCCCACTCCTCCCCTAGATGGCAGGATATCCACTACATGTTAATTATGTTAAAAATTTGGCAAATTGAATATATGAATACATATTTCCCAACTTATTGTTGTGCAAGAAAAATCGTATCTACACAAAAGACATATCAGATAAAGGAAACACAATGTAAGCAAACATCAATCAAGAGTATGAGAATGTTATGTTGTGGTCCACATTTCACATCCCTCTCTCTGGGTGTATATGGCTTTCTTCAGTGAACAATTGGAGGTGGTTTGAAACATTTCATTGTTGAAGAGAGCCATGTCCATCAGAATTGATCATCATATAGTCTTGTTGTTGCCGTGTATAATGATCTCCTGGTTCTGCTCATTTCACTCAGCATCAGTTCATGCAAGTCTCTCCAGGCCTCTCTGAAATCGTCCTGCTGGTCATTTCTTACAGACCAATAATATTCCATAACATTCCTATACCATAATTTATTCAGCCATTCTCCAATTGAAGGGCATCCATTCAGTTTCCAGTTTCTAGCCACTACAAAAAGGGCTGCCACAAACATTCTTGCACATGTGGGTCCCTTTCCCTCCTTTTAAGATCTCTTTGAGATATAGGCCCAATAGAAACACTGCTGGGTCAAAGGGTATACACAGTTTGATAACTTTTTGAGCATAGTTCCAAATTGCTCTCCAGAATGGTTGGATCCATTCACAGCTCCACCAACAATGCATCAGTGTCCCAGCCTTCCCACATCCCTTCCAACATTCATCATTAAAAGATATTCATTCTAACATCAATTTTGATAACTAAACTATTACCAATTCCCTGACCATTTATGGTTAGATGATTCCTTAGGAGCACTGATATTACATGACATCTTCCCACATCTGAATTGAAATAGTGCTAAATATCAAGAGGATTAAGTACTTACTTGGTAGCTAAAGCTTTCAAGGTCACCTGAGTGCACAGGTGCAGTCTTGAATTAGGGTGGATCCAGAGTTCTGGTTCATTCTGGATCAATCCAGAAGTTAGATCCTAAATGATCACTAGGGCTTGGTTGGTTGGTTGTTGGCCTATGTTCTCAAAGAGGACATCATGATGTTAGAGTCAAGTTACAATGTGTTCAACTGTGGTTGATCAAACCAATGTGAACTTTGGTTGGACACAAATAGTCCCTATGAATATTTGGGATAGCTTCTCTAACTTTGTGCATCTCATGTTTCTTCTAAGCTAATTCAATTCTGCTTTGCTAGCAGAGCATAGCACTTTTTCATGACTGCCATACTGGGAAATCTTGTGCCAGTATCTCCTATGTCATACAATCAATTCTAAAATTCTTAAGAATTTTGGTTTCATATGGGTCTCCTGGCCTACTCCTAGTTTGGATCCAGCTGGTCCAAGGCAAGTAGGGAATTAACTGGGTTGACAGAGCAGGAAGTGGAGGACAGGGGCATAATCTTACCTTGAGAGGTGTTTTGAGACCTAAAATGGCATCTGGTCTAAAGTGTACCTGAATAAGAATTCCACTGATAACATCTCCCCAAAATGTTATCTAACCCTTTATTTAAAACCTATAGTATGATGCCTAATCCATCCTGAGGCAGTCCAATCTATTTCTGGATACCTCTAATTATTAGGAAATTTTTTCTCACCCCAAACCTTTATATTCCTCTGCTATTTTCATCCACTGTTCTTAATTCTGCCCTTTCAGGCCAAGCAGAACAAGTTGAATCCTTTTCTATAATAGAGTCCTTCAACAATTGGAGAATGATGATGATCGATGATAGTATTCCTCTCCCTGTCCCTCTGTCCCTTCCCAGCAAATCTCTTCTCTAAAGTTCCTACCTTTTTCACTTCCTTCTACCAGTCCTCCTATGGTAACCCAAAAGATCTCCCCTATTCTAGCTGTCTTTAAAAACTATCAGATCATCAGTGTTCTTCCTAAAATGTGGCACCAAAACCAAGTGATACTGGAAAGAAGGTTTCAAATCTGGAAGATGACTTTGGTTCATATCTTGACAAGATGGTCAAGTCTAGTTGTGTGACCCTGGACAAATTACTTAACCTCTCAGTAAAATAAGAATAATAATACTTCTAATACCACTTCATATGATTGTTTTGAGGATTATGTAGCTAAGCAATCCTTAAGTTATATGTTAGCAATTATTATTTAATTAATGCTTGTTTCCTGATGATGTAAAATGAACAAAAAGAAATATGTTTGAATTACTTGTAATATACCACAGGTAATCTGACCAGAGTAGAGTACAGCTGTACTATTATCTCTTTATTCCTGGACATTATGTTTCTCTTAATGCAGATGAAGATCATTTTAACTTGACTAGGTGACTTATCTCACACTTTGCATTTTAATGGACTCTGTAGTCCATTAAACTCACCAGGTCTTTCTCAGGTAAACCTATCATTTATTTGTATATTTGCCCATCATTTATTTGTAAATATGATTTAAAAAACAAAAAACAAAAAACAAAACTCAAGTGAGAGACTTGACAATCATCTCTATTAAACTTCATCTTACTATATTAGGTCTAATGTTCTATCCTTCCTAGTTTTGTACCATGTACAAATTGCATAAACTATCTATGCTATCTATGTCTTTATTCACATTGCTGACATAAGTTATTAAATAGCACATGGCCAAGCACAGATCTTGGCCACTCTAGTAGAAACTTCCTTTCAAGCTAATATTGAACTATTGATAAATCATTCTTTGGGTTTGGCAGTTCAATCAGTTCTGTATCATTTATCTTGCATGAGAGACTTCCAAAAATTTTGACCAAAATCCAGGTAAACTATTTCTACAGAATTTTCCTTTATCTGCTAGTCTTGTCAAAAAAAAATATTGAACCATGTAGACTATTTGTGTTCATCATCTTTTAGATGGTTGCTAAGTATCCTTTATTTTTTCTTTTAGAAACAAAAGTCAATTATAAGGACTTTTCCAATCAGTCAGTCAATCAATAAACATTAAGTACACCTTCTATATACCAGGTACCATGTTGAAGATAAAAATAAAGGTAAAAGTCTGTCCTCACTTGCAAGGAACTTACAGTCTGATGGGGGAGATAACAAGCTAACAAATATGTACCACAACCAAGTTATATATAGGATAAATTGAAAATAATTAACAGAGGAAAGCATTAGAATTAAGGTGGGATTTGGATGGGGATTTGAAGGAAGCCTGGAAGCCTGGAGATAGAGATGAGGAGGGAATTTTGTTGGGGTGAAAGATAGCCCTCACCCTTGCTTAGTTGGAGGAACAGTAAGTGACCGGTATCATTAGATCTCAAAGGAACGTGGCGGAGTGTAATGTGTAAGAAGACTGGAAAGATAGGAAGGGTTTTTATAAAGAGCTTTGAACAACAGAGGATTTTATATTTGATCCTAGAAAGAGTAAGGAACCCCTAGAGCTTAATAAGTATATGTGTGTGAGGGTGTGTTTGACATAGTCAGGCCTATTCTTGGCACCAAGGTGGTAGCAGTCAGTATCAGAAAAGAGAAATATTATGAAGATAAAATTGATAGGCATTTGCAACAAAATGAATTTTGGGGCTAAAAGAGAGTGAATCAAGGATAAAATCTCTGGGAAGTTGGGTGGCCAAGAGCTTGGCAGTATCCTTGATGGTCTTTGGTTGTCCTGTGGCTCTTTTCTCATTTTCCACAATTCTCTTTATTAGTGATGACATAGGGCTGGCCTGAGTACCTAAGCCATCTCACATTATCTGATAAGAGGCAAATATGACAATCCCTTATAGTAGGATCAGGGTCATTTTTGTGTGAGACAACTCACTTAAAAAGAGGTAACTTCTGCAAGGAACATTGTCTAGTTATCAGAATTGTAAAAGGTCTATGTGAATATGGCCCAAACAGGAAAAAAGTTGTAGAACAGCTACATGGACTTTTGTGAAACACTGTCTAGATAAAGATGTAATGTCTTCTTACCTAGAGATTTCATCATAAAGTGAGAGTTGAAGATCTGCCAGAGTGGATTTTTTTTTTAAAAGAAACTGCAATAGCTTTTTGTTTTTCAAAATACATGCAAAGATAGTTTCCAACATTCATCCTTGCAAAACCTTGTGTTACAAATTTTTCTCCCCCCTCTCACAAGTAATCCAATATAAGTTAAATATGTGCAATTCTTCTAAACATATTTCCACATTTATCAAGAGTATGAGTGCTTTGAAAGAAGATTAAGCCACAAGGTTAAGGTGGTCGTAAAGACAGCTAAGTTACCCCTCCTTTTGTCTAGTAAATCCCTAATTGAGAGGTGGTCTAGCTATTCTTCTATAAGAGAAGACTGAAACCTGTGAAGTGCTTCTCTTCCTTTCACTTTTATCATTGCCTGCAAATAAGTTTGTTTTTTTTTTAAATTTTGCTCATCACTTATGATTTAATTAGTGGTTTTGAAAGCATTTCCCTTGACATAAAACCTCTGATTGACCATAACTTTTTTTTTTTTTTTTTTTTGGCTGAGGCAATTGGGGTTAAGTGACACAGCTAGGAAGTGTTAAGTGTCTGAGCCACATTTGAACTCAGGTCTTCCTGACTTCAGGGCTGGTGCTCATTGTGCCATCTAGCTGCCCCAAGCATAACTTCTTTGTGATGAATATTTCTATATTTGTTGCCTAAAAACACTGCAAAAGGAGGATTCAAGTGATGAAATAGAAATTCACAAAATTTAATCAATTTTTTAATCACAGAATTTATCAAATTCACAGAATTTATCAATTTTTATTTACCAATTAATTTAATCAATCATTCAAATCTCTGTCTAAAACATTTGGGTTTCTCTCTCTCCAGGCTTTCTAAAGTTGTAGTAGAAGATCTTATATAAAGATATATACATATATTTACATATATGTATAAAGAACATCTTCTGGTGATGATTTTTATTAGTTTTTAAGAGTTCCTAAAATAGCAGAAAAGTGGGACCAATTATCCCCTAGGCTAAAAAGCAAACATTGTCATAACTAGAGCCAGGGGTGTTAGACCTGCAGTTAGGGTGGAGGCAGGAACAAAAAGAAGGTCATGCTCCTGAGCCATCCTGGGAGAAGAGAAAGATATGCTGTGGAAAGAATCAGCTCTTCACTTTTCTTTAGGGAGAGGGGACAAACCAGTGACACTTGCTACATTTTTAGCTTATTGAATGGAAGATAAAGCCATTTTCCTCTAATTTGGGAAACAGAGAATCAGTAATGTACCCTCTTCAAATTCCATCTAATTCAGAAACCACAGACACTTAAAGAGCAGGAAAGGAACACAAAAGGCAAATATATTTAAAAAAAATTGGCAACTAGGTGGCCTCAGTGGATGGGGAGCTGAATTTGGAACTAGGTTACAAATGCAGCCTCAGACCTTTGATTAGTTCCATGACTCAGTGCAAGTCATCTCAGTTGCCTCGTTATGTTGCGGAGATAGTAGCACCTACTGACCCGGGATGTTGTAATGATCACATGAAATAATATCTGTAAACCACTTTGTAGATCATAATGTTCCACTTGTTTTTCAATCGTGTCTAACTTTTTGTGACCCCATTTGGGTCCTTTGGGCAAAGATACTGGAGAGATTTGCCATTTCCTTCTCTAGCTCATTTTAACAGATGAGGAAACTGGGGCAAACAGGATTAAGGGATTTACCCAGGGTCACTCAGCTAGGTCAATGGCCCCATTTGAACTTAGGTTCTCCTAACTAAGGTTTGGCAATCTTTGCACTCTGACAACTTAGCTGTCTCAATGCTACTTATTATTTTTAGCCATTATTAAGGATGGATGTGATTTCCCCAGTTATGATAAACTAATCATAATTTATCCTTTTGTGTGAAGGACATGGTTTCTCCAGATCCCTATATCTTTTCGGATTTCTAGTAAGATTAATTTATTGATACACTTCTCAGTTCAGAGGAATTGTTGCTTTTTGATGTTGATTTGCATACTTAATATGTTAACACCCCTTTTCTGGGCAGGCAATTTTGTCATAATGATAAAATAAATGCAAGGCAATACCTTCATATTTGTTTCACTCTTGTGAATTCAAACATAGTATGCAGCCAATAAATGCAGATTTATTTTTAAAATATTTAATATAAACACACAGACACACAACAGCTGCTAATTAGTTTCCTATTTTACCTGCAACAGGAAATATAAACTAAATCATTCTAAGATAATAAAAATTATAGAGAGGAAAAGAGAAAAGGTTCTAGAATTTTGAAATCTAGGGTCAGCTGGATATTTATATTAATATCAACATGATCAAACAATGGCTCAGGTTTAGACAATGTTCCTTGCAGAAGCTCTCTCTTTTTAAGTGAGTTGTCTCACACGAAAATGACCCTGATCCTACTATAAGAGGTTGTAATATTTGCCTCTAACCCTATTCAGGGATTGGTGATGTAATTTTCACCTACAAAGACTAAATCTCTACCTTTTTGGGGAAGCTCTGCTGCCCTATATAGTTGCTTCTCAGGGGATTCAGCTGAAATCTTACTCTTGATAATTTATAGATGACCCCTGGGGAATGGCCAAATTTCCTCAGCCTCTATGAAACAAGGTGAAATGAAGAAAACTGGAGGCCAGGGATAGAATGACTTACAGTCCAATGTCCCCACTTCTAACCAAGCTCTGACTTCAAAGTCTCTGTCATAGAGACACTGCCACAGGTTGGGTTTTCTGTAAATTTTCCCTTCTACATAAGCAGTTCTTGATGTATGAAGGGTTGATTTCCAATAGTTTAGTTCTAAATCAACAAGACACTTTCCTATAAAAACAATATTATAAATGATGGTTGGATTCTGAGGCCAACTCATGGAGGCTTATTTAATACACAATGTAATAGTTGAAGACTTAAAAGTATCATATATCCAGACCTGGAAAGGAGTTGGCAGTTATTGATTCCATCTTTTTATAGGAAAATGAAGCTGAAGGATGTCACGTAGGGAATAAGAGGACAGAGCTGAGATCTGAGTTTGGGATTTGTGACTCCAAGCTTGTCACTCTTTCCCACAGTTGTTTCCAGTTTCAAAGCCATGAGGCACAGAAGGGAAAAAGAGGAGGATTAACCGAGGAAGCTCTGGTCACAGGGCTTGGCATAATTTGGAAACTGATTAAGCTCTTCTCTTACTACCCTGTTCATACTCTCCTCTAGAGAATCCATGTACCTTTCCCAGGATCCCCTGTTATGCTGCCTCAGCTCCCTTCTGTAGCTCCTCCATCCAGCAGCTTTAACTCTGAAGGGATACTTACCACCATCTCCTCAACATACCTACATAGCTAAGTGTTAGGAAGAAAGCAACTAGATTGAATTAATTTGCATTCAAAATACATGAATAACTTAGTTTCCATTAACTAGATCAAAATATTTTTTGTTACAAAATGATGATCATTTATAAGCTAAGTGAATATCTAATAGAAATTCATATAGTCTGATAATGTGAAGTGAAAAAATCCAGATGGCCATTTGCTGAGTTGGGAACTGTCTGAAAGGTACCATATTAGCATTAATTTAAATTGACTTCTCTTTGGTGTTGAATTCCTAATCTTTATCAAGTTTGCTATGGGATGCTGAATTACCTGTCAATATGATTGCTCTGCTAGGGAATCCTTTAGGTAAAGTTCTAGGGAGTGTGGCAGAGGAAGGAAGGACCCTTGGATTTGAAGTCAGGGGACCAGGGCTCTACTCCAGCTCTGCCACTTATTATCTTTGAATTTGTGCAAGTTATTTCCCTTATTAGGCTTGTTTCCTTACATAGGCAGCAGGGAAGGTAATCAATTGAGCTTACGCTCCCCTTTGGAAGGTCATGTGCAAGGCTTAGCTCTGAATGACTTGGTGCTTTGGAATGATGCAGTAGTTCCTTGGTCCAGGAGGTGGGGGGGAAGGGGTAGGAGATGGGGTGGCAACGAGAGAAGGATACATCAAGGAAGTAAGGCCTCCCTAAAGTAGCAAGAATAATCAACGTAATACTCTTTAAAAGGGTCTACCTTTTCAGTTTAGAGTATGCCCAAATAGCTATAAACTGTGCATACCTTTTGACCCAGAAATAGCACTACTAGGTCTGTATCCCAAAAAGACCAAAGGAAAAGGAAAAGGGCCTATCTGCACAAAATAGTTGTAGCAGCTTTCATTTATTTACTTATTTATTTTAGTGCAAACATTTGGAAACTGTGGGGGTTCCCATCAATTGAGGAATGGCTAGACAAGTTGTAGTATGTGATTGTGGTAGTATACTGTTGAGTTATAAAAAATGACAAACAGGATACTTTCAGAAAAACCTTGGGAAGACTTATATGCAGTGATGCAAAATGAAATGAACACACTAATAACCAAACTGTATGATGATCAACTGTAAATAACTTAGCTATTTTCAGTAAAGAATGACCCAAAACAATTCCAAAGGAACTAATTTGAAAAATGCTATCCACCTTTCAGAGAAATAACTGATGTAGTCTGAATGCAGATTGAAACATACTTTTAAAAACTTTCTTGTTATTGTTGTTTTTTTCAGGGGAGGGGGGAAATTGTGTTTTCTTTTGCAACATAACTAATACAGACATATGTTTTGCATCAGTGTACATATGTAATTTATATCTAATTGCTTGCTATTGCAGGAAGAAAATTTGGAACTCAGTTTTAAAAAATGAAAGCTAACATTTGTTTTTACATGTTATTTAAAAAATATAAAAATTATTTTTAAAAAAGTGTTCATCTTCTTTCTGGAATATTTGGCATATAACTGTTTCTGTCTCTGTCTCTCTAGGATTTCTAGAAAAGGATAAGGAGGGGGCCAACTGCAGTTTTTTATATACATGTTGCACAGGTGAGCTTGAGCCTGGGTGCCTGGCTACTTTTTCTTATTTGTTTCTTTCCCAGTGATCATGCAAAAATTATGAGAGAATTTTTTGGGCAGCTGTCTTGGGAGTTCCTGAGTTGCTGTAAGGAGAAGCTTATGGTACTTGCCACAAGACAATTACCTTAAGGTGCTGTCTGGATAATACACTGGAAAGGTGAAGGTGAAATGCTAAATTAATACTATCATAAACATGTCATTTTAAGAACCAACATTCCAAGAGAGTATAATATGCTATTATTTAATGTTTAGGTCTTTGTCCTTATATCTGTTTGTGAGTTTATTATTTTTTAGGTATTTTTTAATGATAAAGGAAATAAATACTTGCCTATGTCTGATATATCTGGTATATGGGATACCTTTCCACTTTCTTATAGATTTTAGACATGAGCCAAATCTAGACTCTAAGTAATTTTCCAAAGAACTCCATGATAGCAGTATAAAGAGCCAGAGACTTTGAGACAAACAGCTTGTTCTCTTTTTTTTTTTAGAGGCTAGATTCTCCTAGGACTGAATCCTGTTTGCACCTGGGGTGGAGGGCTACATATTTCTTTTTTTTTCTTTCTTTTTTTCATTTTTGCTGAGGCAATTGAGGTTAAGTGACTTGCCCAGGGTCACACAGCTAGGACATGTTAAGTGTCTACGAGCAGATTTGAACTCAAGTCCTCCTGACTTCAGGGCTGGTGCTCTATCCACTGCACCACCTACCTGCCCCAGGGCTACATATTTCTGTATTAGTTATGTTGCAAAAGAAAACACAGATTTCCCCCTTCCTCTGAAAAACAACAGTAAAAACAAGAAAGTTTTTAAAAGTATGGTTCAATCTGCATTCAGACATTCTTTTAATGGAAGAGAACAGCTCAACCTCTTCTTGGGCCTAGAAACGGCCCTCTGATGTTATATCAGTGAGATAAAGGTATTGGTCCAGATGATCTCCAAGTTTTCTTCCAGCCCTAAATCTAGGATCACATGTAATTATCTGGGCTCATTCAGTGATTTTTAAAAAAATTCTAAGCTTTCAAATTAAGCTTTTCAAATTTCTTAGGTCCCTTATATGCCCATTCTCAGATCATTGTCCCCAGAAATTTTTTCTCCATGAAATGAGGTGAGGTAGGATGGACTGGAACCTTTTTGTGGACTCCTAAGCACTATACATGCTATTTGGGTCCATAAGAAATCATTGCAATAGATATCACAAAACAAAGTCAATGTTTATTCTGGAAGTGTTCTTACCCACTCTTTAAGCAATCCATTGATAATGCTTAATTAAACAGCCAATCAGAAAGTCCAGCCCTCGTGCTTTATAGATTCATTCAATAGCATATATCCTTTGAAGGCAACAATTCCCTCTGTTATTTTTTCCTAACTGAAGAGGAAATAATTCATTAAAAAAAAAGGTCAGCAAGTATGACTTACCAAAGCTAATTTAGTTTTCTTAGTGACAGAGGGATAAAAGTACCTAAAACAGTACAGGATGTGCAGACAGAATTGTCTTGTAGATGTTGACTTTCTGAAATGCCTACTTATCTGGATTGAAAGATGCCTCCAATTTTATATACTATAGAAAAATATCAATGGAATACACAAATGCTAGAAAATAATAGTAACTAGCATTTTGTATTTTTAGTGAACTGTTATATAACATGGTCAGAAAAATAATTTTTATCCATTTTCAATCAAGAAAATCGATCAAGAAAATATACTAGGCCCTTAATATTTGAAAACTTAGATGTTTTTGACTTATGGAGCATCTAAGTTATGAAAATAACTGAATATGAATGTATATTATTATAGTCTAGGTGTGAGAAAGTCTAAGAGAAACTGCAACAGAATCTTGTATAACAAAATTCTGTTTGTAACAAAGATAAGTGGGTGTTTAGTTCCAAAAAAACTGCTTTCTCACTTCTCATTTTGTCTCTTATATTGTTCCATATTCTGTCAGCTAGAAAACCTTTCAGGTTTCCATTTTATCTTATTTCTGTCCCTTACTGCCTACCCAGGGGAGTGATTCCCTAAAGGAAAATTCACTAAATGGAGTCAAAGATAAAATGATCAGTGGTTTATTTCTCAATATATCTCTTTACCCTCTTTTCTTCCCTGGATGCTACTGCCTTTTCAAGATACAATTTCAGTGCTAAGAATAATATATTCTGTTCATTTCCCAGATTTCTTTTTCGTCCTGGAGAAGTCATTAGTGAGCCTGGAAAGTGTAATTTTCTGGATTCTGATTTCTGTTTCCTATACTAGGCAAATAACACTATTACTAATGCACAGTTGGAAAAAAGGATTTTTATTTTCATTTTTTTACCTGAACATGAGTACAAAAAGTGAATAAATTGCTTTTGTCTTTCCGCATCAGCACAATGCCAGGCACTTATTAGGGGCTTAATAAACAATTAATTGACTGACCATAGCAATCTAGATTAGTTTAATACTTCAAAGTTGTGATTTTGTTTTTTGACATGACTGGTAAGAAATGATTTACCTAAGCTATGTAGAACTGCAAGTGCATTTGCAAATACAAGTCATTTCCCACAGTGCAGTTCTGGTTAAATGATGCAAGTTGTGGCTGTATTTCAAGAAGAGAGACCTGGTTATTCAGCTAAGTAACTCATGAAACTCTTAGCTTTAAAGATGGCCATATCACCTTAAATTTTTGCATAATACAACAAAAATAAATTTAAAAAATCTTAGTGGTAAAATGACAATAGCCCAAATAATATAGAAGATTTTGGAAATGGTTATTGTACTTAAACTACTTGGTGGTAAAAACTCCCACTAGTTAGGCACTGTTTGATTTTTATCTTGGAGTCCCTATTACTTAGCACAGTGCTGGACACATAGTAAATACTTAATAAATGTTACCTGATTGATTGGTCATATAATTTGCAAATTTTAGGGGAAATCATAATAATGGAATTTTGCCAATAGACTATATCTCACATTATTGCACAGAGTGCAAGTGGGAGGTACCTACCTGCCTTCTAAAATCACCAATAACTTTCTAATTGCAGATGGTAGAAGTTTTTGCTGAGTTTTTAAACTCTTTTATCACATAGCATTTGACATTATTTGGTTGTTGCTGAATTGTTTCAGTCATGTCAAATTCTTTGTGACCCCATTTTGGGGTTTTCTTGGCAAGTCCATTTCCTTTTCCAGGTCATTTTACAGAATGAGAATACTAAAGCAAACAGGGGTAAGT
Source organism: Myrmecobius fasciatus (assembly GCA_023553655.1). Lineage (NCBI taxonomy): Eukaryota > Metazoa > Chordata > Mammalia > Dasyuromorphia > Myrmecobiidae > Myrmecobius > Myrmecobius fasciatus. The sequence goes on from JAJPUD010000956.1 coordinate 295,568, forward strand.
GATTTGCCCAGGGTCACACAGTCAGTAAAAATGTCTGAGGTCAGATTTGAACTCAGGAAAGTGAATCTTCCTGATTGCAAGCTCAGTGCCCTGTCCACTGTATCACCTAGCTGCCTGACACTACTGGTTACCCTTTCTTTATTGAAACTCTTCTTCCTTGGCTTCTAAATAGTCCTGCATTCTTCTTAATTGTTCATTGTCCTAGTCTTCTTTTATCAGTGAAAGGCCCTGTTCTCTCTACATTTTATGATTGCTTCAATTTTTAATCATATACTACCCTCCCATAAACTCCAAAATTTATAGTTTTGACACTGACTTCTCTCCAAAGCCCTAGTTTTTCATTTTTCTCTACTGAATGTCCTCTCAGATCACCTGGAGTCCTTAACTTGGCTATGTTTAAAACCAAACTCATCAACTTTACTCCTCTCCCCTTGCTCCAATTATATCCTTTTGACATCAGCTAAAGAAAAGGAAAGTATAGGAAATGTAGTCAAATTGATGATGATGAAGAATGATAATGGGATGAATTACAGTAGTATGAGGTGTTTTTTTTAAATCTAAAAGTCCCCCTCCCCCCTTTTTTTCTTTCCATTTTCATCATCTATCTCCTTTGACACAAGACTATGACTAAATATTAACCATCTCAAGCAAGTTGGGTGGACTGCAATAGATACCAGGACATCCATAGTTTCTTTGCTAATGAAATTTCCCTCTAATTTTGCTCGATTATATAAAGAACTAAATTTTGTCTGAGTATAAGTGTTTGTAGTAAATAATTCCTCTCAAATACAATTCAACATTTATTAATTATAAAAAGGTTGTAAAATACCATGAAAATTGTAGAATCATAAGATCTGAGTTCAATTCTTGCCTCTGACATTTATTACTGAAGCAAGTCAGTTAGCTTCTGTGTCTCAGTTTCCAAATGTAAAAAGGAAATAATATCATTTTCACTTTCCTCACAGTTACTGTGAGGAAAATATTTTTAAAGCCTATAAATGTGAATTAAGTGCACACTATGTGCCACATAATTTGCTATGTATACTAACATACTTGTTAAAACTTTGTGTGCACACTTAGAAAGTTTTTATATAAATTCAAGATGACATAAGCAAGTTTTTAAAAAATTCTATTCTTTTTTATTATTTTATTTTTTCTGATTATACATGTATATTAATTTTAAAAATACATTTCTTTATGAATCATATTGGCAGTGGAAAATCAGAATAAAAGGGAAAAATCATGAGAAAGGAAAAAAAACCAGAAAAAAAAAGTAAACACAGATATGTTGATTTACATTCAATTTCCAAAGTTCTTTTTCTGGATGAAGAGGGCATTTTCTATCCAAAGTTTATTGGGATATAAGGAGGTTTTGAAAGTATGTATTAAAGCTATTGATAATATCAATTTGGTAGGAATAGTTAGTGCTTTACTACTACTAGTAGTAATAGTAATATTAGTCATAATGTTAGTCATATGTTGGAAAAGTTTGAAGTCTAGTAAGAGTAATTGCTATCAATTTCATAGAGGAAAAATAAACAGCATTTATACAACAAAGCAGATGGAGGTACAGGAACTTAGAAGTGAAAGATAACTCATAGGTTATGTAATTTAACCTGCAACTTTGTAGATGAGGTAGGAATTGGAAATTACTTGCTAGAGGTGACACATTTAATACGTGGTAGAAGTGAAGCTCCTATAATGAGGAGAAAAAGCAATAAGATCTAGGATTGGTATGTGGAAATTAGAAAGGCAAACTGTGGTTTAAAATATAAGGAAAAAATTTCTAACCACTAGAGTTGTGTTTAAAAAAAAAAAAAAAGGAACAAACCACTTTCTGAAAGAGTGAAACCCCAGACCATTCATTAGGGATGCTGCATACAGATTTTCTTGAATTGGATTAGTAGGGGTTGGATTATATCACTTAAAAAATTCCTTCCTACTCTAAGATACTAATAGCATCTAGCATTGATAAAGAATTTTAAAGCATATACATATATTATCTTATCTGACCTTATAATTCTTGGGATATGGGTTGAAAACTAGAGACTTCTTTGGGTGAGAAATATAATGCTATTTCTTCTTCTTCTGTTTTTCTTAGCCACAGTTGGGTAAAGCTGGTGAACACTTGGACAGTTTCTCTTCTCATTCTGCAGACAGTGTAGACACTGTCTCAGACTCCTTCAGGTTTTCTCTAGTGGGCTTTACATGGTAGCTTCTATGTAATGTTATTTGTTCTCATTAGCATATAGCTGTAAAGGTAGCTAAAAAGAAGGGGAAGGCAACCTTCCTAGAATACTAAATGACTTTAGCAACAGAAACAAGAATTAAATCTATACTCCTTATACAGATTCCCATTAGAATACTCATAAATTATTTTCCTGTTGTTACTAGGTAGATTCATTTTCCACTTCTACATTTTAATCTAGTGATTTCTTTGTTCATCCTGGGACTTTTAAAGCCTGAGAATGAGATCGCACAGATAAGTTCCAGTTTTTTATAATGACTCTTATTTTCACATGAGGAACACCAAAAAGTAATTTTATCATTGAAGTCTGGGTGCTGTTTTTGATTTTATTTTTTAACCTATTTCTTCTGCTCTCCCTGCTGGCCCCTAATATATGTAATTCCAAAATCGATGCTAGAGAATATTCTTCAGAGAACTGTATGAACTTTTTTTGGTTGTGAAAACTGAATACTTCCACTATGCTAGTTTCATAAAATGGAGTACCAATGTCAACATGAGTTTTTTCACTGGCAAGCACTCATTTAAAAATCAAACTTGACATGTTTTTTGTTTTTGATGGCACTATGGCAAGTGATTAAAAGTGTTTTGGAAGACAAAGCAATAAGACAAAAAGCAAGTAGGAATGTGTCTCTAGTGTTAAGGTACTTATTCAGAACCCATTTTTGTGCTTGAGACTAGGACAGAAGGAAACCTATGGGATTTGAGGTAGTGTTGGTTAGAAAAGAGACACAAATTAACCTGACAGCTTTATTTTTGCTATTTCATGGCTATGTATTTCACAGTTTCATACTTTTGTACCTTAGAAATTTTTCTTCTATTTAGCACCAGATTTTATCCTTGGAACTGTTTGCATTAATACATAGTTTCCAAGGGCTGGAAACCAGTGTGAAAGAAAGATTGATTGCTGGCCAACCCAAAATTCAGTTTTTCAAACTGATTTTCAAAATCAGTTTTTCTGTAACTGGTTCTTTTCATTACAGCTGGTTAGGGTTAAAGTTATTTAGTTCAAGGGCATAGAACATAGTGATACCAAGTCAGGCCCATATTGAGTACAAGACTCTGAGCTAGTACCCAGTTATAGAGCATTTCTCAACTAAATATCAAAGTTGAAACAAATGCCAAGGTTTTCAAAGGTCAAACAATTGTCAAAGGAAATGACTTCCATTAGAAATAATCTTAGAAAAAGAAAAGATGAGAAAAAATGTGGAGAAAAGGTGACTGCAAAGAGTGAAATGACAGAAAAGAAATGAACAGTCTTTTAGGTGTCAATGTAGCTGCATGTTTCAAGGAGTCAAAAATCAATGTTGAAAGAAGTGGAATGCTTAGGGATAATATATTCAAATTTTAAAAACATCCTAAGTGCTAGTACTGAAATCCTCTCTACTTTACTTACCTGTGCTCTCCCTGGACCTTATTGCAGTAAGCACAGGAATGAGTTGCAAAAACATTACTGACTCTTGAAAGAGGAGACAGAAAAAGCCAACACTATAACATAAATATTTTTGTAATGCTAAAATTCACAGCAATACACTTTTTTTTTTTTTTTTTTTTTGCTTCAACAGCTACCTCCTGGGAAAGAAAGATCCCTAAAGGATAACGATATCTCTATACAGCTTTAGTTCCCAGAGACTGGCAAAATTTAAAACATTTAAATACTTTTCTTTTTCTTACCTCTTTGGGTTAAACGCCACTAATATTCTAAAGAGCCATATTTGCACAATGTCTAACTTGTCAAATTAACATCCAATACTTACTTGTCTCCTACAATTCCCAAGTTGATAGTTGGGTAGCCATGTTCCTGAATTGTTGCTAGGAGAGTTGAACGATTGCTGTCTCGAATCTTTCCTGGTAAGAGGTCATCTTCAGGATTCAGCAACTACAAACCACCCCCCGAAAAAAAAGACAAAACCCCACCAATTAATTTCTCATGATAATGTTTCTTTGAAGGATACAGTTGTCATTGAGTACACCCATTCTCCTCTGATAGATACACATAACTGAATAAACCCTGAGCTTCCTCTGCCCATATTCTGAAATGCACATCCTGTTTTGTAAATGAGTCAATTCAGATTGTATACTAAGTTAAGTATAAAGTAATTTGGGAGTCTGGGAGAACAGCAACAACTACAAGGTTCAGGAAGGGCCTTAGGTAGGAGGTGATTTTTGGGATGAATCTTGAAGGGAGACTGGTTCCAGGAAATGAAAGTGATAAAGAAGAATAATACCTTAGGGGAAATCCTATACAAAGATACCAAAGGAGATGAAATATTGTGTGTGGATATAGCAAATCAACCAATTTGGTTGGAACTTAGAGTGCAAGGAAAAAGGGATCAGGTTAAAAGCTGAACCTATGATTTCACTGGTACAGGAGACTCTAATATTGGGAAAAGTTGGCTTTACTAGCCGGCAGTTTCTCTGCAACCTGCAGTCTTAGAGACTTACCTAGGACCACTGATAAGCTAAGAGACTTCTCTAGTTACAAAGCCAATATATGTGAGACCTGGAACTCAAATCCAAGTTTCTCTTGATCTGTTACATCATATAACCTCTCTGTGAGAGGGAGTAATATGAAATAAGTCTGGAAAGATCGTTAAATTTAGATAACAAAGGATTTTAAATGAGTTTATGTTTGATAACAAATGCAAAATCGAGCACCAGAAGTTTCTTGAGGATGACCAAATTCTGCATGAGTGATATCTGCCTGACAGCTTCATAGATGATGAGTTGGAGCAGCTGGATGCAGAGGGACCAATTAAGAAACTATTGCAATGATCAAGGCAAGAGATGAGGACTTAAACTAGGGTGATGGTGTGAGGGAAGGGAAGGGAAGACATGTAAAAAATACTATGAAGATAGAATTGAAAAGATCTCACAACTTTATGAATCTGGGTTGAGGGGTAGAAAGTCAAGGATAATTTTGAGATAGCAAATCTAGATAGCAGGGAGGATAGAGAAACTGAGAAGAGTGCCAAGTTTTAATTAATGAAAATACAAAGTATCTTTTTACTAAATATCCTTATTTATGTGGAGTTTGATAGAAATATATGAGACACTCAGGTGGAAATCACAGAATCACAGATTTAGAGTTAATTCAGGGTCAGATAAAGAAACAGGAGCAGGGCCTCAGTTGCTGTTGTGTTCATGTCTCAGAGATAGCATCTGAACTATCATAGATTATAGAACTGGAGAAAGGGTTCCTAACCTTTTTTGTGTAGATCTAGCTAAGCCTGTGGACCCCTTCTCAGTTTATTGACTATAATTGAAGGAAATGCTAAATTTCATTTAGAGATTAGCGATGTAATTTTTTTCTCCCAATCCAAGTTCAAGGAACTCCTGAAATCTCTCCATAGACCCTAGATTAAATAGGGATACTCTCAGGTAGGGAGGACCTCAGAGGCCATCTTGCCCAAGCTCTACATTTCACAGTAAGGAAACTGAGGTCTAGGGAGGTTATGTTTTGCTAAAGATCATGTAGGTCATAAGTGGGTTTTGAGACAGGTTTTGAACCTAGATCATCTTACTTTAGCGTCTATAGTCTTCCCAGATGTATAGCAAGCAGGCAGCTGGCAATGTGGGAGAAGAGTTCAAGAAAAGGATGAAATTTGGTTACATAGATTTGGAAGATAGTTGCATAGAGATGATCATCAAATCCATAAGAAATAATGGAACTATCAATAAATGGTCAAAGGATATGAACAGACAATTTTCAGATGATGAAATTAAAACTATTTCTAGTCATATGAAAAGGTGCTCTAAATGTTGGAGGGGATGTGCGAAGGCTGGGACACTGATGCATTATTGGTGGAGCTGCGAATGGATCCAGCCATTCTGGAGAGCAATCTGGAGCTATGCTCAAAAAGTTATCAAACTGTGCATACCCTTTGACCCAGCAGTGTTTCTATTGGGCCTATATCCCAAAGAGATCTTAAAGGAAGGAAAGTGCCCCACATGTGCAAGAATGTTTGTAGCAGCTCTTTTTGTAGTGGCTAGAAACTGGAAACTGAATGGATGCCCATCAATTGGAGAGTGGCTGAATAAATTATGGTATATGAATGTTATAGAATATTATTGTTCTATAAGAAAGGACCAGCAGGATGATTTCAGAGAGGCCTGGAGAGACTTGCATGAACTGATGCTAAGTAAAATGAGCAGGACCAGGAGATCATTATACATGGCAACAACAAGACTATATGATGATCAATTCTGATGGACGTGGCTCTCTTCAACAATGAGATGTTTCAAACCATTCCAATTGTTCAGTGAAGAAAGCCATATACACCCAGAGAGGGATGTGAAATATGGACCACAAAATAACATTTTCATGCTTTCTATTGATGTTTGCTTGCATTGTGTTTCCTTTGTCTGATTTTTTTTCTTATAGAAACGATTTTTCTTGCACAACAATGATAAATGTGGAAATATGTATACATATATTCTATTTGTCAAGTATTTTAACATAATTAACATGTAGTGGACTTCTTGCCATCTGGGGGGGGGAAATGGGGGAGAAAATTTGTAACAAAAAGCTTTGTAAGAATCAATGTTGAAGAATTACCCGTACATATATTTTGAAAATAAAAAGCTTTAATATCCTATCAAAAAAAGAAAAAAAAAGACATGCAAAAAAAAAAAAAAAGAAAAAGAAAAGAAATAATGGAACTGCCAAGACAGATGTGGAGAGAAGATGGCTCAGAACAGAACCCTGGGGTCCACTCACACAAAGAATGGAAGACATTGATGATGACACAGTCAGTGGTTGGACGGGAAGGAAAAGAAGCAAAAGGGACCAATAACATGAAAACCTGGAGCAGGGTAGCAGAGGTCAGGATCAGTATCTTAGAGGATGGCGTGGTTAATAGTGTCAAATGGTACAGAATAGTCAAGAAGGATGAAACTTGGAAAAAAGACATTGGGTAGCAAATAAAGGATTGCTGGTAACTCTGGAGGGAACAGTTTTAGTTGAGAAGTGGAAATCATATTACAAGAGGATGAGAAGTGAGTGGGATATGAAGAAGCAGAGGTAAGGATTATAGGGTGCTTTTTCTATAAGTTTGCCAGAAAATATAGGATGATAAATTTGAAGAGATGGCAGGTTCAAAGTGAAGGTTTTTTAAGGATAAGGGAGACCTGAATGAAAAGATTTAGGAATAAAACAACTTGGTGGAACTGCAGAATTTCTCTTGATAAGTTTTTACATGTAATAGTATGTTGAATTTACATCAATTTTTTTTCCTCTGAGGAGAATAAATGTGTTAGAGACAGAATCTATTGAATCCCTTACATATCTTGCCTCAGATCTCTGTTAAGTAGCTAGTGGAATACAGACAGATATCAGATTGGAACCTGACAACACAGGACTTCTTATCCCCAATCTCAAAGACAAACCAAACATTCAAGCCTTTTCCCGCACAGTGTACATATTCAGTAATAATATGTGTGCCTTTTTCAGTATTGAGCTTTCATCGTCCTAATAACCCAGGTTCATAATCTTTGTCATCCCTGACTTTCTCCTTCTCCTCATCTTCCATATACAGTCAGTTGCTGCCATGTTGATTTTACTTTCACCACATATTTTGCATCCATCATCCCAGTTAAGGCCCTTAGTATACTCTCTCAGGAAGGACTCCTGAGTGGTTTCCCTGCTTCAAACCTCTTCCCTTTCCAAACATGTTATTCCTTTGCTCAAAAACCTCTAGTTCCTCCTCATTGTTTGTTATGAAACACAAGTCAGTTTGGTATTCAAAGCTCTCCACAATTTGGTTCCAACTTGCCTTTAGAAACTTATTTCATGGGGCAGCTAGGTGGTGCAGTGGATAGAGCACCTGCCCTGAAGTCAGGAGGACCTGAGTTCAAATTTGATCTCAGACACTTAACATTCCCTAGCTGTGTGACCCTGGGCAAGTCACTTAACCTCAATTGCCTCAGCAAAAAGCAATAATAATAATAATAATAAAAAATAAAATGGGACTATTTAAAAAAAAGAAACTTATTTCAAATAATTTCTTTTCATAATTTAATAATCTAGCAAAGCTGGATTACTTGTTATTCTCTGAATTGAGCATTCTGATTTCCTTCTTTATCCCCTCCTGCAGTCCTCATGACTGGAGTATGTCCCCCTTCATTTTTTCCTCTCAGAATCCTTTTTTTTTTTCCTTTAAGTCTCCTCCTAGGATTCATTTCCTCTGTGAAGTCTTTTTTCATTGATTCCCTCCCCTAAGTTGGTAGCAATCTCTTCTTCTTTAAATTACTTTTAAATTTACTTATCTGTATACATACTCTTTTTCCTATCTCCCAAGAATACAAACTCTTTGAGGGAATGGCAACTATTATGTTTAGATCTTTATACCTTCTGTGTCTAGCAGCTCCAAATTCTCTCCCTTCCTCCAATTGTCCCTCATTTATTGAGGAGTTAAGAAATATGATGGCCATTATACATATGAAGTCATGTAAAATACATTTCTGCATTAGTCATGTTCCCTCTTCACACCCAAGGCAAAGAAAGCAAGAAAAATAAAGGGAAAAATATATGCTTTCACTAGCAGTGAGAAGCCACTAGTTCTTTTTCTGGAGGTGGATAGCATTTTCCATTATGAGTCCTTTGGATCACGGTGGATCATCGTATTGATCTTAATTATTAAATCTTTCACAGTTGTTTATCTTTACAATATTACTATTAATGTGTGGCTGTTTTCCTGATTCTGTTTACTTCACTTTTCATCAGTTCATATTAAGTCTTCCTAGGTTTTTCTGAAACTATTCCTTCCAATTCCCTCCAAACACAATAGTGTTCAATCAAAATCATATATCATATCTTGTTCAGTCATTCCCCAATTGACAGGCATGTCCTAAGTTTCCACTATATTACCACATTACCACTATAAAAAGAGCTGCTATAAATATTTTTGTACATGTGATCCTTTTCCTTATTCTCTGATATCCTGATGATATAGATTTAGTAGTGATATATTGCTGACTCAAAGGATATTCAGAGTTTAATAGCACTTTGGGCATAGTTCCAAATTTTCTTCAGAATGTTCACAGTTCTACCAACAGTGCATTAGTGAAATTATTTTCTCACATCCTTTCCAGCATCGGTCACTTTTCTATTCTGTCATTTTAGCTGATGGGTATGAGATAGTATCTCAGAATGGTTTAAATTTGCATTTTTCTGATTCTTAATGATTTAGAACATTTTCTCATATGACTATGGATAACTATGATTTCTTTTTATGAAAACTGCCTGTTAATATCTTTGACCATTCATCACTTGGGGAATGGCTCCAAGTTTTTAAATTTGGCTCGGCTCTCTCTATATTTGAGAAATGAGACCTTTATCAGAAAAACAAAACAAAACAAAACAAAAACCTTGATGCAAGCTTTCCCCCAACCAGTTTTCTACTTTTCTTCTGGTTTTGGTTACATTGGTTTTGTTTATGGAAAAGCTTTCAATTTTATGTTATCAAAATTATCCATTTTATCAGGCCTCATTTCTAAAATACATGGAGAATTCATTTGTGGCAGCTCTTTTGCAGTGGCTAGAAACTGGAAACTGAATGGATGCCCATCAATTGGAGAGTGGCTGAATAAATTACGGTATGTGAATGTTATGGAATATTATTGTTCTGTAAGAAACGACCAGCAAGATGATTTCAGAGAGGCCTGGAGAGACTTGCATGAACTGAAGCTGAGTGAAACGAGCAGAACCAGGAGATCATTATACACAGCAACAAGATTATACAATGATCAATTCTGATGGACATGGCTCTCTTCAACAATGAAATGCTTCAAACCAGTTCCAATTGTTCAGTGAAGAAAGCCATATACACCCAGAGAGAGGGATGTGAAATGTGGACCACAACATAACATTTTCTTGTTCTCTATTGAGGTTTGCTTGCATTGTATTTCTTTTATCGGATTATTCTTTCTTGTAGATATGATTTCTCCTGCACAAAAAATGATGCAATAACTATACATATATTCGATTTCTTAAGTATTCTAACATAATTATCATGTAGTGGATATCCTGCCATCTAGGGGAGAGGTGGGGAGTAGGGGGGAAAAATTTGTAACAGAAAGCTTTGTAAGGGTTAATGTTGAAGAATTACCCATACATATGTTTTGCAAATAAAAAGTATTAATATATAAAAAAATACATGGAGAATTGTCTCATATTTATAAGAATTCAAGACACTCTCCAATCGATAAATGGTCAAAGGACATGAACAGACAATTTTCAGATGATGAAATTAAAACCATTTCTAGTCATATGAAAAGATGCTCCAAATCACTATTGATCAGAGAAATTCAAATTAAGAGAACTCTGAGATACCACTACACACCTGTCAGATTGGCTAAAATGACAGGAAAAGATAACGATGAATGTTGGAGGGGATGTGGGAAAACTGGGACACTAATACATTGTTGGGGGAACTGTGAACGGATCCAACCATTCTGGAGACCAATTTGGAGCTATGCTCAAAAAGTTGTCAAACTGTGCATACCCTTTGACCCAGCAGTGTTTCTATTGGGCTTATATCCCAAAGAGATCTTAGAGGAGGGAAAGGGCCCCACATGTGCAAGAATGTTTGTGGCAGCCCTTTTTGTAGTGGCTAGAAACTGGAAACTGAAGGGATGCCCATCAATTGGAGAGTGGCTGAATAAATTATGGTATATGAATGTTATGGAATATTATTGCTCTGTAAGAAACGACCAGCAGGATAATTTCAGAGAGGCCTGGAGAGATGTACGTGAACTGATGCTGAGTGAAATGAGCAGAGAATTTTTTTTTGCTGAGGCAATTGGGGTTAAGTGACTTGTGTTAAATGTCTGAGACCAGATTTGAACTCAGGTCCTCCTGACTTCAGGGCTGGTGCTCTAACCACTGCGCCACCTAGCTGCTTCAAAACAGAGAGTTCTTATCCCAACAGCTGAGATCTTTGCATTTATCAAATCCTAAACTACTATGTTCACTTGCTTCTGTATATTCTGTACCTAATCTAATTCACTAGTCAGTTATTCTATTTTTTATCCAGTATCAAACTATTTTGATGATTGATGCTTTATTTATATAATTTCTAGGCTTCCTTTGTTCATATTTTTTTCAACTGATTACCTTCATAGCCTTGACCTTTTGTTCATTCAGATGAATTTTTCTTTCCTACTTCTTTAAGATAGTCTTTTGGTAGTGTTATTGGTATGACAATGAACAAGTAAATTAATTTAGACAATTTTATAATATTGGCTCATTCTACCCATGATCAATTAATATTTCTCTATTTAGATCTGTCTTTATTTAAAGAATATTTTGTAATTGTGTTCATTAGTTTCTGTGTGTATCTTTTTTGTAGACTCTCAAGTATCTAATACTATCACTAGTTAAACTAGTATATAGTTACACTGTCCACTAGTTATAGTGGAATTTCTTTCTGCCTCTTTCTGCTAGGTTTTGTTGGTAATATATAAAAATACTTTATGTGAGTTTATTTTATATGCCTCATTATATGCTTCAACTTTCCTAAAGTTTTTAGTTGCTTCAATTGATTTTTTAGTTGACCCTCTACTATTCTCTAGATACATACCATTATGTCATCTGCAAAAGAGACAAGTTTTGTTTCCTTGTTATCCCTGCTCTTTCCTCCAATTTCTATTCTTATTACTTATGGATAGCATTTCCAGTGCAATACTGAATCATAACAGTGATATTGGGCATCCTTACTTCAGCCCTGATCTTACTGGAAAAACTCCTAAGTTTGTCCCCATTACAAATAAAGCTTAATCTTGACTTTTGATAATCACTACTTATAATTTTAAGAAAAGTTCTATTTATTCCTATGTTTTCTAGTGTTTTAGTAGGAATGGGTTATTGTATTTTGTCAAAAGCTTTTTTTTTGCATCTAATGAATACAATATAATTTTTGTTGTTTTTGATATAGTCAATTATGTTTATGGTTTTCCTAAAGTTGAACCAGCCTGGTATTTCTGGTATAAATCCAGCATGGCCATAATGTATGACCTCTATGATATATTACTATAATCTTCTGTAATTTTTGCATTATACTCATTAGGGAAATTGGTCTATAATTTTCTTTCTCTGTTTTTGCTCTTCCTGATTTTGCTATCAAAACCTTATTTGTGTCAGAAGGATTTTGGTAAGACTTTATATAATGGTGGAATTAATTGTTCTTGAAATATTTGGTAGAAATAGTTTATAAATCCATTGGGTCATGGATTTTTTCCTTTAAGGAGTTCATTTACAGTATTTAAATTTTTATTCTATGAAAAAAAAAGAAGTCTAGCGACTTCTCATTGATAGTTTCCTTTTTAACACTTCTCTTGAGTCTAATGCTTGAATGTTAAATTTTCTATTCATCTCTGATCTTTACATCAGCAATGTTTCAAACTCTGTTATTTCCTTAAATATACATCCTGCTGCTCCTGTTCTACTTCCACTCCCCAGGAATATATTTTAAGCCCTCTACTTTTCTGTTTTGGTAGCTGCTAAATCTTGTGTAACCTTAACTATTGCTCCACAGTATTTGAAATATTTCTTTTTGGCTATTTGTTGTATTTTCTTAACCTACCTGCTCTGGAATTGGCTCTAATGTTTTTGGAAGTTTTCATTTTGGTTTCTCTTTCAGAAGGTGATTAGTAGGTTCTTTCGATTTCTATTTTATCCTCTAATTCTAAAATATCTGGGCAGTATAATTTCTCTCTCTCTCCCTTTTTTTTTTTTGATCATGACTTTCAAATATTCCACTTATTTTTAACTTGTCTCTCTTTAATCTATTTCCATATCAGTTGTTTTTACTATAAAATTTTTTTTTCACATTTTCTTCTACTTTTTCAGTCTTTCATTGTTTCTTGATGTCTTATGAAGTCTTCATCTTCTAGTAAACTATATTTTGAAGGCACTGGTTTTTTTTTTTAATTGAGATTTCATATCTTTAAAAATGTTTTCAAGTAGTCTTCCAAATTTGTGTTTTGGATTCCACTTTATCATAGTAGCATTTTATGGTTAGGTTGTTGTTGTTCTTCTGTTCTCACTTTCCTAACATTTCTTTTTTTTTTTAGAGTTAGGTTCTTGGGAGGGATGAATTGCTTGAGCAATTTTATGTCTTTTGTGTCTTTCTGACATTTTCACAGCTATATCTGGGAGCCTGTAAGATTTTGGTGCTTTCAAATTGGTAAGCTCTGGAGAGTGGTCTGTAGTAATTGTCTTCTTAGTCTGCATTCTGGTCCCTACTCAGGTGCGGTTCCTGCTTTTTCATGACCACAACTCTGCTCTGGAAATGAGGCCCCAGAATTAGGTAATAGGTAAAGGGAGATGCTAAATTATGCCTGGTCCTTAGATCAGTGCTAGTACAAGAGTCTCCTGTAATTTCTTTCTGACCAAATGCTCAGTTTCCTTACTATCCTTATATGTTGGGTGTTCCTGGTACTGCTGCTGCTCCTGCTACTATTTTTACTATATTGTACACCAGGCCAGTCCCAAACCCAGTGTCCACAGACCTTTCTCCTTTTCTGCCCCCAACTCTCTTCCTCTGTCTGTCTTTCTCTTCTTCCCCCATCTCCTCCATGCTTCTCTGGATTTGAAGAATAACTCACTGTGACTTTTTATTAGATATCCCACTCAGAATATGATTTGATGCATTTTTTAAAAGCTCTTTAGAGAGTTTTGGGAGGAGAGTTTTACAAAAGCTTTTCACTACATTTTGTAGGTTTTTTGTTTTTTTGCTTTTTACTGAGGCAATTGGGGCTAAGTGACTTGCTCAGGGTCACACAGCTAGGAAGTGTGAAGTGTTTGAGGTCAAATTTGAACTCAGGTCCTCCTGACTTCAGGGTTAGTACTCTATCCACTGTGCCACCTAGCTGCCCCTGTGGTATTTTCAATGAAAACTTTTATCACTATTTCAAATGTCAGTGAGTTTCTTAAAACTGTAGGTTCACAAAAATTTGTCTGACTTCTTGTCCTTTATTTCATATTTCCAGTCTTCTATTATACTTTTTGGGCAAATTCCGGACTAATTGGCTTGTCTGAAGTTAGCTCATCTTCGTGAGGATCTTCTGATTTAAAGATAATAAATCTGAGGGGTTTAAGAGGTCTTGTCACTAAAGCTTCTCCAATATGTTGTTGATAGTTGAAATTTACTATGTCCAAAATAATTCAGTCTTAACATTGTCCTTCCCTCTCCCAAAATAGTCTTTTTCAATTTTTTGATTATTCTCAATGTCATCACTATTTTTCCTGTGAATACTTAGATTTTCATGATTTCTCTTTTTCTCTCCTTTCCTATAATTAGCAAATGAGCAAGTACTGTTAATCCTTTCCCCATAATGATCTGTCTCCTTTCTTTATGTATCTACCACTAAAAACCCAGTTCATAACATCCTTGTCACGATCCCAATTCATGTATCTACTGGCATTCACAATTGCTAGAATATTCTTGTTCAACTATAATTTTTATTATGTCATTCTCCTATTTTAACAACAGCAAAGAAAAAGTATTTTTTGTACTTTTTGATTGTTATTGTTTACCTTTATTTAAAAAGTCTCCTTTTTGCTGTCACTTTGCCAATGCAAATCTACTTTCTTTAAGATTGGATTGCTCTTCCATCCTCTCTCTTCATTTCTCAAACATCACTGCAGCTTGGCTTTTGACCTTCTAACACTCCTCAATCAGTGTGATCTCATTGACAAAAGTATTGCCATGGTGCGTATCATTATATCCTGTTTATAGGATTTCATCTTATCATTCAAAGCTTGAGGAAAAGGCCATCTGCCATGCTTAGAATATTTTTCTATCTCATTTCTACCTCTTGGAATTCCTAGATTCATTCAAACACAAGCTAAAACTGCTACTTTCCGAAATGACTAGTTGTTAACACTCCTTTCTTGAAATCACTCTATAAATGTTTGGTATTTATTTATTAAATATCTATAGGATATAAGCTCCTTGTGGGCAGGGTACATTTTCATTTTTGTCTGTTTTTGGTGATTGGTACACAAAAGGCACCTTAATTGTTGAACTGAATTAAAGTATAGACCTTATACATCCCTGAGAATCATATTCTCTCACAAATCCTCTGAAGGGAGATTACATCCTCAAATTACCTTTATATCAGACTCTATCCCCCGTTCTTACTATGTGGCTGGCCTTCTTTTTCATTTTTCTTTTCTATTAAAAAATTGATAACGTTCTTTATATTGACAATGAGTTGAACCTTGAATTGGCTTGCCTTTGGGTAGTTTCAAAGTTCTTTAACAACTCCAAATTTCTTCTTGATTCTAAGATTCATTTAAAAACACTAATATTCTAGCACTACTGTTATTTCATTGTGATAGACAGAGCATGGCAGTCATCAAAGTAAATAAGCATCATCCAATGATAACAGAGAGGTTAAAAGGAAGGAATTATGAAGGAAAATTGAAATAAAATATTTTACTGAGAAAACATATGAGCAAAAAAAAGGGCTGGTCAAATGGTGAGAGTATTTGATAAATACTCGTGATGTTTCTTCCTTTTCCCCCATAATACTTACAATGTTGAGGAGAAAGCAGTGAATGCCTAGGACCCCCAGCATGTTGGGCAGATACTTTGTGTTTAGAAACTAAAAGGTATGAATGAATATTTGTAGTAATATAAAATACTACTAAAACAGTTACAAAAACATTAAAAGAAAGTTAATGGATCCCAGGTTAAGGAGCCCTGTTCTACTAGCTAGCTAGCTGATTTTTCTAACAGCATTTTAAAGTTAGTTTGCAAAGTGTTTAATAACTATTTCAACATAATTGGTTTTCTTTGTAATCTTATGAATTTGATTTTATATATTTTAGAAAACATTATTCTCAAAAGAGCTCCATAGACTTCACTATGCCAAATAACATATAGAAAAAGGTTAAAAGCCCTTGATTCAGAGCATTCATTGCTTATTTTCTTGGTTATAGTATTTTATAGTACTGCAAATATTCACTCATACCTTTTACTTATGAAATTAATTATCCTAAAGCTGTATTTTGTAATTTCTAATAATTTTGCATTTCTTCAATAGTTCTTCATTTTACTTTTTAAATTTAGACATGCTAATTGAAATTTAGACATTCCAATTATTCATTAAATTTTTTTATTTTACTATTTAAAAAAACAGTTTGATTTGTTGCTTTAAATATTTCTTATTTTCCAGTTGCGAGTATCTTTGCTCTTAACTGAGTTATTTTTCTCTTATTATTATCATTATTATTTGGCTTTATCTTGAATTGTTGCTTTCTTTCTTTTCTAAGGTTTTTTTTGTTTTGTTTTGTTTTTTTTTTGCTGAGGCAATTGGGGTTAAGTGACTTGCCCAGGATCACACAGCAAGGAAGTGTTTGAGACTAGATTTGAACTTAGGTCTTCCTAACTTCAGGGCTGGTGCTCTATCCACTGTGCCATCTAGTTGCCCCTTTTCTAAGTTTTTTTTAAGCAGGGTCATTTTATTAATTTTTGCTCTTTTTTATTGATATAAGCATTAAGTGCTTTGAATTTGCCTCTAAATAATGCTTTGGCTGCATCTTAGAGATTCTGAGATGTACTGTCTATATTATCAATATTTTTGTGTACTTCTGCTATTGCTTTTATAATTTCTTCATTCATTACATATCAAATTTTAGTGTCTACATGGACATTTATCTTATTTTCATTATATTATCACCTACAACTAGTTATATTCATTATTGGCTACAAATGTGTATAAAATATCTGATTTTCTAGATTTTTCTTTATTTTTAGTATGTAATCAATTGTTGTATCAATTTTATCACCCCTGGAGAAAAGGTATATCCTTTGCTTTTCTCATGGGGTCCTTTCCATATATCTGTTAAATCTAATTTGTTTAATACTCTATTTAGCTCAGTGATTTCTTTCTTGTATTTTTGCTGGATTTATCAAATTTTAATAGTGAGGTACTAAATATCCTGAAAAGATATTTATTATTATTTAATAATATTAATTTAATTATTAATATTAATTAATAAAATAAATATTATTTTAAAAAATTTGTGTCTCCTTTCAGGACTGATTTTTCTTTAAGATTTCTGTAAGATTTAAGAATTTAAGATTCAAGATTTTCTCTGAGATTTTGTTTGCTTATTTTCTCTGCCAATTAGAATATGAGTTCCTGGAAGGCAATAGCTATCTTTTCCCTTTTTTTTTTTTTTTTTGTATCTTCAGGGTTTATCACATTGCTGGATACATAGTAGATGCTTAATAAATTTTTACTAACTGACTGATTAATTAAGATTACAGTATCATAAATCTAGATCTACAAAAGACCTCAAAAGCAATCTAGTTCAGCACTATCATTTTATAAATAAGGAAACAGGCCTAAGGAGGTCAAATGATTTGACCAACATCACACAAGTGGTAAATGTCAAGAAGTGGATCTATGTCTTCTGACTCCATAGTATTTTCCCCTTTGTCTCTATGATTGTTTGGTATATGTGTGTGTGTGTGTGTGTGTGTGTGTGTGTGTGTGTGTGTGTGTGTGTGTATACATATACATATGTATATATATATATATGTACATATATATATATATATATATTTAAGATTCACATATTGTTATTTTGCATGGTCTCCTTTAAAATAATATACTTGTTTAACTCTTTTAATGGCCTTTCCTTTGAAGTCAGCTTTGCCCAACATGTCTTTCAACTATCTACCTTGGCTGTCCTCTTGCTGTCTAATACTATTGTTGAATGGTTTAGAGAACATAATCTGGGGGAGTTAATCCATTCAGCTCAGGAACTCTTGAGCTATCTGCTTTCTGAGAAGATAGATGGGGCTGGGGCCAAGGTATATGGAAGGGGGCTGGTTTAATCCTAGACTGGAGTGAAAGAGGTAGTGAGGAATGTTGTCAGAGGAATGTGAGGTGAGGAGAAGAGAAGGTGCTCCTGTAGAATGGTCCCATTTTTTTCAATGAAGTGTGGGAGAAGTTTCTCAGCTGAACAGTAGAGGAAGGCATTCAGTGGGAAGCAAGAAGAAAGAGGTTTTGGAATGGCTCCTGGGGTGAATAAATTAGAAGAAAATGCTTAGAGAAGAACTGAACCAATATAGAATACAGATATAGCTACATGAGATAGATTGTATATAACTAAAGATATACTAGCTGAAATAAGAGCCCACTTAATATTAGAGACAAATTGTAGTGGATTTAATCAACAATTTTTGACTTCCTTCAAGCCCCTTTTAGCAGCATGTGATAGGAAGAGTTTAGCAAAGCATGATTAGAGATGGTTCCAGAGACCAAGTGTTTTGAGAACAGAGATTACTGTAGCAGTAAACTTATGTATCCTAAGTAAAGATGGAGAAAGAAGAGACTGCAGCCAGTACAATCCATTAGCCCACTTCGAAATATGCCCAAATTATCCTTCCCAAATTACCCTAGTTCTCTACATTTCCTATCCCTTCCTCAAGGTCATTAAGTAGAGCCAAATTCTCATTTTTTTCACTTTACCCCTTAGCTTTTTTTTCCTCTTGGTTTTTCAGCAGTTCTGCTCCATGGTCTGATATACAGGAATTCTAGATTGGGGTAGGGTAGGGTATGGAACGTGTCAAAGAATACGCTGGAGTTCTTACAAATTTTAGGAAATGTCTTCTTAAGTTTCAGATTTGATGACTATGGAGGTAGAAGGGTATAATGTTTTGTATTCTTTTGATTCTTTTAATCTCAAACTATATGGAAGGGGGCTGGTTTAATCAGAGACTGGAGTGAAGGAGGAAGTAGTGAGGAATATTGTCAGAGGGATATATGAGGTGAAAAGAAGAGAAGGAGCTCCTGTTGATTAAAATAGTTGTTAAAATAAAAAAAACCATTTAAAAAATTTCAATTTATGGTTCATAATTGCCTGGTTGTATTTTAGGCCTTGACCCTGAATCATTAATCCCAGCATATTTGGTATTAAGTTGACAGGTTTTTGTTTTTATTTTTTTTGCAATGGAATTAAGGTTAAATTCTTTTTTTTTTTTTAAATGGGGAAAGAGTATTTCTGAAGAAAGGAAGCCCTGAATGACCAGATAGGGGATTTTGATTTTCAGTGGTAACAGCATTTGTTTGTTGTATATATGGGGAGTCCCTTTCTTAGCATAAGGAACAAATTCCTCTTCGCCCTTGTTTAATGCATATCTAAAGATACTCATAAAGATGGTAAAAAAAGTATCTTCCTCTTCTTATTGACATTATTGAAAAAGCTAACTTGGTAAAGCAAAGAGCATGAGAATAAATTATTTATATTTGTCATGCAATTAAGAGTCAGAGATAAATGATGACCTTTAAAATATTGTACCTTGAAGGCAGAGGGGCATTTAATAAATCTGTCAATTATTAAGATTATAAGATCATTCGTCTTGAGAAAAGGACCGTGGAAGCCATATAATCCAATTCCCTCATCAAGCAAATAAATAAAGTTTCTATTTATCTTTTAAACAGAAAGGCTTCTGCCTTAATGTTAAGGTGAAGAAACTTCTAGAGGACTGTAATCAGGAGTTAATTGTTCAGTGAGTATGAAAATTGACATACTCTCACTCTATTTCAACAACTTGACCATTGGATCAGCAAGTTAATAAAAATGCTTTCTCTGAAGTGGGGGGCCTCAGGAAAATACTGGCACAATCATGGAGTCCCAGAGTCCATATGCTTCATTTATAGGAGGGTAGAGAAGAAAAGAAAAATGAGGAAGAATAAGATACCTAAGATATTTCAGTACATGATTCCACAGTTTCAAGATGGCTTTGACTGTTTTCCTTGGAACCAGTGGATTCCTGTGTTGAACCTGAGATGTGGATACTATATAAATTATCTGAGCATAGGATGATATAGAAAAGATGGTCTTAATATGTTCCCTGGGATCTGGCTAATTTGAGTACATTAGATTTCTTGGGTTCACAAACCCATCTTGGAGGACTTGGTACATTTGGATGGTCTTGATGCATTTGGAAAGATGTTAGAAGAGAATGAAGAATGATGTTAGAATACAATGAAGATGTTAGAAGCGAATGTTGAAGGTTTTACATGAGTTGGGGGTTACTGGTCTGAAATTATCAATTTATAAGTCGCCTTTCTGCAAAGTCTGACAAGCACATAGGTGAGTCATATAGTTTCCCAATAGAAGATACTGATACCTGAAAACAGAGTGGGCCTCTTCATTTTGCCATATCTACAGCGTTGGTGAGAGATGGAAGATTTTGTTAAGTTTGGTTGCTATTATCAGAAATTTCTAAAGAACTATCCATCATCTTAGAATTTCATTTTTTAAAGTGATTTCATTCACGGGTATGCAGCTGAGGTATAGAGGTGTGGTATAGCAGAAAGAACATTGAGTTTGACAGCGTTTGTTCAAATCTTGTTTCTGAGACAGCTTTAGTTCAAATCTTGTTTCTAACACTTCCCTCACATGTAACTTTGCTTTTTAAAAAATATGTATACATATTTCCACATTTATCATTTTTGTGCAAGAAAAATTGTATCTACAAGAAAGAAAAATCAGAGAAAGGAAACACAATGCAAGCAAACATCAATAGAGAGCATGAAAATGTTATGTTGTGGTCCACATTTCACATTCCTCTCTCTAGGTGTATATGGCTTTCTTCACTGAACAATAGGAACTGGTTTGAAACATCTCATTGTTGAAGAGAGCCAGGTCCATCAGAATTGATCATCATATAGTCTTGTTGCTGTGTATAATGATCTCCTGGTTCTGCTCGTTTCACTCAGCATCAGTTCATGCAAGTCTCTCCAGGCCTCTCTGAAATCATCCTGCTGGTCGTTTCTTACAGAACAATAATATTCATATACCATAATTTATTCAGCCGTTCTCCAATTGATGAGCATCCTTTCAGTTTCCAGTTTCTAGCCACTACAAAAAGGGCTGCCACAAACATTCTTGCACATGTGGGGCCCTTTCCTTCCTTTATGATTTCTTTGGGATATAAGCCCAATAGAAATGCTGCTGGGTCAAAGGGTATGCACAGTTTGATAACTTTTTGAGCGTAGTTCCAAATTGCTCTCCAGAATGGCTGGATCCGTTCACAGTTCCACCAACAATGCATCAGTGTTCCAGCCTTCCCACATACCCTCCAACATTTGTCATTATCTTTTCCTGTCATTTTAGCCAATCTGACAGGTATGTAGTGGTACCTCAGAGTTGTCTTAATTTGCATTTCTCTGATCAATAGTGATTTGGAGCACCTTTTCCACATGTAACTTTGAATAAGCCTCTTTAATCTCCCTGGACCTCAATTTCCTTATCTGTAAAATGTGTTGGTTAGACTGAGATGCTTTCTGGCTTGAGATCTGTGGTCTTATAAAAAACCCAAAGTAGAAAGGCAAAGGAAAGACATTTCTGAATCCTCTGGTACAGTTTAAAGATCAATAGTATGACAGGTGTGAGAAGATATTTGAGGATATGTTTAACTACCTCAAAGATGCCTCAGTATTGGCTTTTATAGACTGAACAATTCAGTGAAGCAAACCAGTGAAGACAGGCTAAAGGGCTTAAAAACAATTTTATACCAGTACAGTAATGAATACCCAAAGTCTACTGCATTTACCCACTGAGGTCTGAATGTCAGTGAGAAAAACTTATCCTATCCACAAATTAAAATTCTTGGCTTTGGAGTGAGATGACACTACTAAGTTCTAAGACTGATGTACCAAACTTGATTCCAAATACAGATGAACAACCCACTGGTTTATATTCTAACAATGCTAAATTGGCTAGGGCCAGATTAGAATTAGTTAGATGTGTTGGCAAATTATGAGGTCATTGGATATTATTGGTCAGGGAAAATCAGTGTGAATATATGTTGTTGGTCTGTCACATAGAATCTAAGCATCAGAAATCCTATATAATTTCTCAAGAAAAGTATGAAAGGAATAATACCTAGGCAGTGGGACCACTCACACAAGAAAATATAGTTGAAAGTCTGGGACTTCAGAGAATGTTTTTGGTGCTAGTAAATGCTGTGGCACTGAACTAGTCTTCTCTGCCTGTGATTATCTTTGGTGGCAAGTGCAACTACAACATGACTGCCTATGAACTGTTCCACAGGTAAGGAAACAGGATGTGACCCTCAGGGAAATTGTTTACTTCCTCCGAACACACCTTGCCAATAACAGAATGGAAGAAATTAGAGCTCTATAATGAAGATTGCAGGAGAGTACAAACAATCCTACCCAGAGGATAAGAAGGCAGGAGGTATTACCCAACGCTTAGTGATCCATGGTCACGCTCCATTATGATTCTGAACAATTAGACCAAAAGAAACTAAAGATGATATAGATGGGGGTCTCTTGGCCCAAAGTGGCAGTAAATATATTTGAGAAGTGTTCCTGGGGGAAAGAGTAACGATGTAATATATGTAGCCAGTAATAGAAAATATATGAAATCTACTTTCTATGAAATCCAGCATGTCATGCTCTGTGAGTAATGATTCAATCAATCAGGATTTATTAAATGTCTACTAAATGCCAGGCACTGTTAGGCACCAAGAACATAAAAATATGTAACAGTGTCTGTCTGCTTTTACAGAAAATAAATTCTTTTGTGGAGACAATATGTATGTAAAGAGAAAGACAAACATATATGTATGTGAAAAATATTTAAAAATAAAATTTACAAGGTAATATTTTTTTGGAGAATGGGGAAGGGCATCTGGAAAGGCAGTTATTCTTCAAAAGAAATAAGGGATTATTAGGTTAGGAGACAATTTTACTGGGAGAATCTCAGTACAAAAGCATGAAGATTTGAGATAGTATCATGTGTGAAGAATGGCAAAAAAAACTTGTTTTGGAAAAGGGAGAAATATATGAGGAAGAAAAGCAAGTTGATGCCAGGCTATGAAGGATTTTACATGCTAAACAGAAGAGTTTATAGTTGATCTTAGAAGCAATGGGAGCCACTGACTTTACTGAATAGAGAAGTGACATAAATGATCAGACTTAAGCTACAGGGAAATCAGTTAGGTAATTTTGTGTAAAAAGGATTGGAGAAAGGAGAGAATTGAAGATCAATTTTGAGGCTACTGTAATAGTCCAGGAGAGGGATGACACTGTCCTGAACCAGTGTGATGGCTATCCTATGTGGTATATAATACATAATCCTCATAATATATTACTTTATTCTATCTATTTATATATATCCTCTTTGATCTACTTTGCAATGTGTTTTTATATTATATATTTTCATTTGACTGCTCTAATTTTGTTATAGGATGCTATATTTTGTTTATGCATGTGAGATGTTTACTATACTGTATGCAATTCGAATTTGTGCATTAGGTTCTGTGTACCTGTGGATTTGAGGTGTCTTCTTAAGACCATGCTATACTTAGAAGAAATGAACATGTTTAATATTCATTGCATTGCTTGCCATCTGGGAGAGAAGGTGGGGAGGAAGGGAGGAAGAAAAAATTTAGAACACAGGGTTTTGCAAGGGTTAATGCTGAAAATTATCTATGCATATGTTTTGAAAATAAAAAGTCTTAATTTAAAAAAAAGAGAGATTATATTACACTCAAAAAAAGAGACTATTTTACAACGTGTACTTATTGTTGCATAAGTGCCCACATACATGGTGACTTGCAGGGACTGCATATTTTGCCTTTTCTTTCCTTTTTTTTTTCCACAGTGGGAAAAATGTCTTGGGCAGGGGGAAATACCTCTAAAACTCAGACATTTACTATCTCAGGTTTGTTCCAGGTTTGATGTGAGAGAATGAATTAATGGGAACTGTAGCTGTATCCCTGGACCCAGGGATCTTGGTAGAATCTTGACAAATCAATAGAGCAAGCCAAAGTGAGTGCCTGCAGAAAGCCTTCAGCAGAAAGTGTGGTTACATACAGAAAGATAGAATTGTCAGGACATTTGTATGGGGAGTTTTTCAGATGAGATGAAAGACTAATTGTCCTGAAGCCTAAACTCTTCCCTACTGATGTTTCAGTCTACAGAAGAGCACTTTAGAACAGGTACTGAGAATTCTTCTGTTTTACATTTCCTTTTCTGCTGTTTGCTTAAGTTTCTATTAATATGATAATAAGTGAATGAGATGATTTTAGATGTTCTTCCCTTCTCACAGGTATGGCAGCTCAAGACATAAGGATACTTCTTAGAAGATATCTTTTTCCTTCTTCTGTGAACCCTATTGCTTACTTGCTTGCTACCATGAGTTAGTGTTTATTGTTAACATTATTAATACACTTTTTGTTGTCCCTATAATCCTGAAGGTAGGGACTGTTTCACTTTTGTCTCTGTGTACCTCAAGCACCTAGCTCAGGACATAGCCTTGTACACAGTAAGTATTTAATAAAGGTCTGTAGAATTAAATTGTACAATAGACTCTTCCTTGGTTCAGTACACTGTTCTAGCTATCAGGAGAATAACAAAGAGAAGACACACTCCCAGATATCAAAGAACTTATAATTGAGTATATGAGATGATAATAGATAATTTAGCATATGAGATAATGTACATTAACAAATATAATAGTGAGATAGAATTTAATAAGGATAAATGTAAAGTTCTATATGTGGGTAAAAAAAAATCAATGGCACATGCAAAAGATGAGTGCATATGTACAACCGTAGATATGTACAATAAATATTTTGACACACAAAATAGCATGCTTAATGTTTAATAGAGCAAAACAGCATTAGTATCAATAATTTCTCATGGAATGCCTAGACATCATGCAAGACACCACTGTTGCATGGAACATACTTTGGAAAACCTACAAGGCAACCTACAAAGATACTTAGATATGAGGTTCCTGTAACTTGCATTAAACCTAATTCCTGATTCTGAGTACTGTATTTGAATTGTTTGATCCATGGAATATGAAACTCATCTAGCTCCCCCTTTACTATGTAGGTAAGGCTGATATAATTCTTGTTCCTTGATCCTAGAAGGTTAGAAGTCGATAGATAATACTGGAAAAAAGATGAGCATAGCCACTAGGAACTAAACAAATGTGGAATGTGAATTTTACCTTTTTAGCCACATAAGAAAAGATACTTGTTTTGTTCCAAGGGAAAAGCCACAGGGTAAATCATATTGAGGATTTTGGAAATTAAAAATAACAGTCAGTAGTAAGAAAAAAATAAAGATTTTTCAAACCACATAGTTCCCCCCCCAAAAAAAAGATATACTTTTTACATGTCAAACATGTAATATTTTTAATAATTAAAATCTTTAAAAAATTTGTCTAGTCAGTAAGTCAACAAGCACTTAGGAAGCATTTGCAATGTGCCAGGGAGTTTTCATAACTTTACTATAAAATGTTAAGTTTCCAGAAGTGAAAACTAGACATTTAGCCCCAGAAATCCCTTATTGAAACAATGCACATTCCATACAAAAGGAAAACCAATGCAAACTTTATTCAACTTCCTGAATTAGGCTTGAAGCAGCATTTTGACACATCAGAAGAGCATGCTGCCTTAAAGAGAGGAAGACTAAACATCAACCTACTCTTAATGATTAAGTCACATGGTCTTTTGAGCAGGGAAAAGGGCTAGTTGTTGTGTCCTGACAGAGAGCATGACTTCCTGCCCAGGGGTGGTCTAATATCTCAACAGAAGGGTGAGCACACTTCACAACTGTTGTGACCCAAATGTTGAAAATACAAAATCAAGTATATGTAGCCTCCAAGTGACAATTTCTGTTTCTTCTAAAAGATGCAATGGTTACACAGAGGCCAATGGTTGTAATACTTTATTCTAATGAATTGAAGGACATTACTGCTTCAGAACATCTAACTTCTAATTGCATGGGGAATAGTCTTATTTTCTTTAACCCAAACTGAAAGTGATGGAAATCACTCTCCAACTTTCCTGTTAGAAGATCATCTTGTCAAAGGATCATCGGTATTAACTGGAAAGGGTCTTGGGGATCAATTTCTCTAAACCCATCAGATTACAGAGGAAAAAACTGAGACAAATTCTCAATATGGACACAAGGAATGATAACTGACAACATTTTGGGTTAGATCTATAACTCTAAACAGAATGGATGTAAGAAATACATTTACTTGAAAGTAATTTAAAAAAATTTTTTTTTATTTTTTTACCTCATTCCCTGTTGACATGACTGCAACTACTGGAAACTTGTTAACTTCAACTTCGGTGACACCAACAGTTGCCAGGAGACCAATCTCTGATGGCCCCATATGGGTTCCCTTTGCCAATACACATTCCCCTCTTTTGATGTCATGGCCAATGGGTCTGAAAGCCAGAGGATAAACAGAAATATTGTGATTCAGAAAAGCAACTTTTTGACTCTCCTGGGAAAAGATGTACCCTCTATACTTCCAGTGATGGAGTCACTAAACACAGGGAAAATGGATGGGAAATGAGGCCCATATAATTGACCATTTATATCTTGAGAGTTAAAGTCTGCCTACTTTGTAAATATTGTTTGTTTCACAGCAGGCATTCTTAAACATTTTTTTGTGATTTTTTTTTGTGATTTGCTTTAGGCTTTCCAATATTAAACACTGACATTGCTCATACATGTAATTTTCAAATTTTTGCTTACTATAGTCCCAATAAAGACACACTCCACATACAAAATGGATATGAATGTATGAAGGTTAACTAATCTGTAATCTTAAGTATTTGGGATTCTTAATGTGACTGAATAATTTAGTTGATTAGAGAACTATGTTAATTAAGTTAGTCTTGAGTCTGAGCCTCACATGGGACAATTTGATGCTCTGTATTCAAAGCACATAGATCATGCCTTAACCCTCGCTGGGAAGTCCTCTAGAAGATGTGTGCTTTTGTCTTCAGGGGATAATGGCAGTGGAATGGGCAGAGAGTAATGGGTGGTCATGTCAAAATATACAAGTTCAGTGTAAATTTAACCTGCCTGTAGGAAACCATTAAAGCACATGCCTTCCTCTTTCAAAGTATTCTTTAGCATTAGTAAAGGATATCAGTGAAGGGAAGAAATGGGTAAAGATAGAAGAGTTTGGAAAATAAGTAGATAAAACCATTTTGGTTTTTATCAGTAGCATTTTGAAAGAGCAGCCCATTATCATCACTAGGAAAAGCAAACTCCATCCCCTGTAATAACTTATTAGCAATTATTCAGAGCTAGAGTTTAATTGGTAACCTTTCTTTTTCTTTTTTCCTATTGCCTTTTGTCTATCTTTTAGCATTTGCACTAAAGAATGGGCACAAGAAGAATGAAGAAATCAATTTAAGAGTAGTACTTATTGAAACTTTAAATATTGCAGTAAATTTTGTAAAAACATTAAATTCTTTTGAAGTGAATAGCTTAAACTAGCAGTTATTTGTATTAGTTGTATAACAATGTTATTAGTACTCTCTTGACAATGACTATTTGTACACATATGTGCATATATACACAGCAATTAATGTGTGCATTTATAAGTTGGTTATATATTTTCATACAATGAAGAATATTATCTACTTACCTAATATCCTGACCTGGCCGAGCTTGCACTAGAATCCGTACCTCCAGTTCTTCAGTACCCTGGGACAAGAACATGTCATGTGACTGCATGCAGGTCAATCCAACAAAATGAATTAATTTCCACATCCATTCAAAAGGCCTCACTTGCTTCCCTCAGATGCTTTTTAACACTGGATAGACTTAGGATAGAAATATATGGAAATGGAAAACCATTTGCTAAATGAAAAAACATTAGCATTTGAATTTTTGCTGAAGGTTCCTGAAACTTTGACAAGCTAAATGGCAAGGAGCAAATTGCATAGTTTTTCCTCTTTCATAGTATCCTTTTATGGATCAACTTAATTCAAAGAAATTCATTTTCAGAGTGGGGACTAAAGTCATTCAATGAAAATATTATGATTGTCTCCATGAATAAGTAGAAAATAAAGAAGACATTCCCCTTTCAATTGTTTTAAATCATTTATTCACAAGCCAAGATTTCATGGCAATGCTTTAAGTGAAAGACTTTTATTTGCCATCTAATCAATTTGTATGAATAAAAAGTGACAATTCCACATTTATAAATCACAAATATTATGACATCAGACCTAAGTGTTGTCCAACAAAACTTGCATACATGTATCCTGGACCTTATTGTTCTACAGATTTTCTTGGTGCCCATAAATCTGCTTGGACAGTTTCAACATGCAGACAATATGATTTATTTCCCAAGTGGTAAATTTTGTAAGGCTTGCAAGTGATTAAGTAATTAAAAACTCAAACCAAAACTCTTAGCCCAGGAAAAGTGGCTGCCTCAGTACAACTGAATCTGTATGACAAATTAAGCATAGGAGCAAATGTATTTCTTTTTAAGTATAAGAAGAAAGCTTGTTCAGGCCATAAGAGATGCTAGAGTTAAGCATTAGGGGAGAGACTGAAAGTAAACGGAAAGGCATTTTCACTGAATCATATGAAAATCAGTTCCAAAAAATTCATTTTGATTTAGTACAAAAGGATCCAGTGTTTTACTGAAGTTTTTTTTCTTGAAGTTTTAAATTCATTATTTCTGTATTCTTTGTTCACAGGCCACTTACATTATGAAATAATTCCTAGCAAAAAGCAACATATACCTTTAACATCATAATTATTGGTCCCTTAAGGATAGATAATCATTCCTTATTTGCACCTGAAATTTCTGGTGCCAAACATGGGACAACTTCTATTAGAACAAATACTATTATAACAGAAATCAATACAAGATTTCCTATTTTAAAAGGTAATTGGGTTAGGTATATTCAATACAGCAAAGTTCCAGTGTAATGAAAGACCCTGGTCAGACTTGTAGAGTTTTGTTTTTTAAACAGGATTAGATTTATAGAATCATCCAACATAACAATGAAAAAGAGGATCTGGGAATTACACACATCATCGGATTCCCTGATGAGTTCAGTATCTTCCACTTGTACTACTGCATCAGCACCACAGGGGATCGGAGCACCTGTTGTCACCCGCATGACTTGTCCTGGCATAACTGTCTGAGTAGGCTGGAAAAAGAAATTGTACAAATGGAAAGAAGACATTTACTTCATGGTACAATTTTTAGACTTGGAATTAGAAGACTTGAGTTTGAATTCAGACTTTGATGTTTAAGAGCTGAATGATGCTTGGGCAGCACACTTGATTTCTCTCAGCCTTAGTTTGTTTAATATAAGAAATGGGGATAGTATTGCTTTTATCATCTGACAGTGTTGCCATAGTGTTTTATAAACTTTGAAAGACTAACTATAATGAATTACTAGTTTTTTCATACTATTTTTTAGATAGGCAGCAGTTCAGATATTATTGGCAGCAAGACAAGTGCAATGGATAGAGCATTGTGACTGAAGTCAAGGAGGCCTGAGTTCAAATTTAGCCATAGATATTTACTAACAGTATGAATCTTGACAAATCACTTATTCTTTATCTGCCTCAGTTTCTTCATATGCAAAAAGGAGATAATAAGAGCATTTATCTCACAGGGTTTTTGTGAGGGTCAAATGAGATAATATTTGTAGAGCACTTAGCCTCATGACTGATACATAGTAAATGCTTATAAATGCTAGCTATTACTATTATTGTTATTATTATATAAATTATTTTAAACTCACTGACAGATAAAATGTGTTATACAATATAATATTTTTAATTAGTTAAAATTATAAAAGCATATCTTGGTATTATAATAAAAATGTGTTGCTCTGATTAACTGAATTTTCTCTTATAGCTAACCCATAAAAGCTTCTTCATTTCAAACCCTGTGGAAAATCTATCTGGAATATTAGTCCACATTCCTGTTTTAGTCTTGTATATAACATATAATTATACCATTCTTCAGTAATTCCAGTTCTTGCCATACCTTAGAACCATCCTCACAAAGAACTGTCACAAATCATATACCAAAGAAAAT
This sequence comes from Myrmecobius fasciatus, assembly GCA_023553655.1. NCBI lineage: Eukaryota > Metazoa > Chordata > Mammalia > Dasyuromorphia > Myrmecobiidae > Myrmecobius > Myrmecobius fasciatus. The sequence goes on from JAJPUD010000956.1 coordinate 325,702, forward strand.
CCTGAAGTAGGGCTAAGTGAAAACCAAAACTGACACCCAAACCAAAAAACACTCCACCAATAACACGCAAAATATCTGCTTCTTAAATCCTGAAAATCTTCTATGATTGCTAAGAACAAACATCTAACCACCAATAATATGAGGTTAAGTATAATCTCCATACTAACAACCTCTAGATCTTTATCTCAAATCATAGTCTCTTGCCTCAGCTTTAATTCTGCATCATCAGTTATCTATTGGATACTTCAATGTCTTGGAGAAATCTCAATGTTTAAAACAGAAATCAATGTCTTTTCCCCTAAATCCCACCTCTTCCAGATTTCCCTCTTTCTCTCAAAGACCATTCTTCCAATCTCCCAAGTAAATAACTTTGGCATCAACCTCAACTCTTTCCTTTTCTCAACTCCTTACTTCATCTCCCTTCACCAATCTTTTTCTGCTTCAGTTTGCATCTATATTGTGGTCTGGGTGATTTCCTTAAGCACAAGTCTGATCATGTCATTCCTGATGGCTTTCTATTGCCTCCACTGTGTTTAGTTTTTAAAATCTTTCACAACCTTATTCTAATCTATCTGCCCAGCACCACTGTACATAACTTCTCCTTCCTTTCTGCTGTCCATCCCAACTGGCCTTCCCTCGGCTTCTCACCCTCCTTTGCACTAATACTATTTCCTCTCTACTTTCAAGAAGCAGCTCAGACATTATTTACATAAAGCCTTTCCCAAACCCATCAAATGGTCTCCCTCTCAAATTATCTTTAACCTAATTACTCTGTATTTATTCATTTATTCAGCATATACTTATATATATCTTCATTATCTTCTCAAAATGTAAGCTTCTTCTTCTTTTTTTTTTGCTTTATGCTGAGGCAATTGGGGCTAAGTGACTTGCCCAGGGTCACACGGCTAGGGAATGTTAAGTGTCTGAGACCAGATTTGAACTCACGTCCTCCTGACTTCAGGGCTGTAAGCTTCTTTTGAACAGGGATTTTTTTCACTTGACTTTAATATCTGTAGCACTTAATATAGTATCTGGTGCATACTTGATATTTAATAAACACTTGTTGATTAATTAATTGGCTAATAAAATTGAGCTAACAAAATTCTCAAGAGGTTATCTAGTCTACTTTCCAATAATTACCCAGTGTTGCAGAGAGTATATTTATATGCCTAATTAGTGTTTAATGAGCAACTAGAAATACTCTAGAAATATGTAAGCACATGGACAGTATGGAAAGGCACAGGTAACTTATGTATGTATAACATCACTGTAATGCTCAAATCAATAATATCACGAATCTGTTTAATCAGGTGAATAATACTTTAATGCACAGTCCTCTGGGAATGTTTGACAATCTCTGTCCTTATATATTTATTTATTGATATTATTTAGGTATACAAGTGTAATGCATGCATTTAAAATCTTCATATTTCTTTAAAGGAGCTTTTGGACTGAATTTCCAACAACTGTATTTATTTAATGAAAATGTCACAGGATTATGGGGTCCTTAAGAAAGGATGAATGATGACCCACACCTAACATCACATATCAAGATAAGATCTAAATGGGTTCATGATTTAGATATAAAGAGTGATATTATAAGTAAATTAGAGGAACATAGGATAGTTTACGTCTCAGACCTGTGGAAAAGGAAGAAATTTGTGTCCAAAGAAGAACTGGAACTCTTAATTGAACACCAGATAGATAATTTTGATTATATTAAGTTAAGAGGTTTTTGTACAAACAAAACTAATGCAGAAAATATTAGGAGGGAAGCAATAAATTGGGAAATCATCTTTACATTTAAGGGCTCTGATAAAAGCCTCATTTCTAAAATATATAGAGAATTGACTCATATTTATAAGAATTCAAGCCACTCTCCAATCGATAAATGGTCAAAGGATATGAACAGACAATTTTCAGATGATGAAATTAAAACTATTTCTAGTCATATGAAAAGGTGCTCCAAATCACTATTGATCAGAGAAATGCAAATTAAGACAATTCTGAGGTACCACTATACACCTGTCAAATTGACTAAGATGACAGGAAAAGATAATGTTGGAGGGGATGTGGGGAAACTGGGACACTGATACATTGTTGGTGGAACTGTGAACAGATCCAACCATTCTGGAGAGCAATTTGGAACTATGCTCAAAAAGTTATCAAACTGTGCATACCCTTTGATTCAGCAGTGTTTCTATTGAGCTTATATACTAAAGAGATCTTAAAGGAAGGAAAGGGACTCACATGTGCAAGAATGTTTGTGACATCCCTTTTTGTAGTGGCTAGAAACTGGAAACTGAAAGGATGCCCATCAATTGGAGAGTGGCTGAACAAATTATGGTATATGAATGTTATGGAATATTATTGTTCTATAAGAAACGGCCAGCAGGATGATTTCAGAGAAGCTTGGAGAGACTTGCATGAACTGATGCTGAGTGAAATGAGCAGAACCAGGAGATCATTATACACGGCAACAACAAGACTATATGATGATCAATTCTGACGGACATGGCTCCCTTCAACAACGAAATGTTTCAAACCAGTTCCAATTGTTCAGTAAAGAGAGTCATATACATCCAGAGAGAGGGATATGAAATGCGGACCACAGCATAACATTTTCATGCTATTGATGTTTGCTTGCATTGTTTCCTTTCTCAGATTTTTTTTCTTATAGATACGATTTTTCTTGCACAGCAAGATGTGTGGAAATATGTATACATATATTCTGTTTGTCAAGTTTGGTTTTTTGTTTTTTTTTGTTTGTTTTTTGTTGTTGCTTTTTGCTGAGGCAATTGGGGTTAAGTGACTTGCCCAGAATCACACAGCTAGGGAATGTGAAGTGTCTGAGACCAAATTTGAACTCAGGTCCTCCTGACTTCAGGGTTGGTGCTCTATCCACTGTGCCACCTAGCTGCCCCTATTTATCAAGTACTTTAACATAATTATTATGCCTGCCATCTAGGGGAGGGGTAGGGACTAGGGGGGAAAATTTGTAACAGAAATCTTTGTAAGAGTCAATGTTGAAGAATTACCCATACATATGTTTTTGCAAATAAAAAGGTTTAATAAAAAATAAAAAAAAATATTTTTTTTTAAAAAAAAGAAAGGATGAATGATTTGCAGACTATGCCAGGTACTGCCCATTATGGAACCATTTTTAAAAAAAATCATGCTCTCATTAACTTTACTATCTGAAGTTACTTGAGTTCATACATTTTAAAAAAGTGAACCATGTGCTTCCACCAGAAAAAAATGTCTTGGATTGTTTAGAAAAGCCTGTATTGACAGAGGAAATCCAAAGACAGCAAAAAAGTGGGAGGTGGGAAAGAAGGGCAGTTATCATTTTAGCTACATTGTTTTTATAGAATTTGCTCAAAGAATCCCTTGTGTCTGATGTGTATTTTACTACCTCTCTTTGTACTCTCATTTCTCTAGCAGAAGTCTATACCCAGGATTGAAATTAAGTAAAAGGAAGAAGATGACAAGGGGCCTAGATAAATGTACCTTACGAGTAACTGAAAGTTGGATGTTTCATTATGGAAATGAACCAAGAAGACACATAACTTACATAAACTTATATGGCAAATTGCTAGCATGTAAACAGTAAAACAAAAAGAATTTGTTTCATATCCTGGAGAAAATGTCTATACCAGCAAACTAGATTGACTGCCCTTAATTCTAGGACTGTGACAAAGTCTTGTTTTTCACAATAATGGCAGCTAAAGATTTGACGATATGGTCTTCTAAGATACAGTTTCAGAGGCCTAGGCAATATCCTCCTTTGCTAATGCTGAGATAATGAGATGGGGGTGTACAGATCACCACAGCTCTTTTCTAGAACCTTGCTTATCAATCTTCATATCCTCATTTATTCACCCCAGTCAAACATTTCAACTGTGCTCTTGATCGCAGATTTCCTCATTCCCTTAACTTTGTATTGTGCTGAAATTTTCACTCTACCCTCCCTGTCATTACATACATACTTGATATTGCTAGTAAGTGCAAGAAAAAATTTAGGTCATTCTTGGTGCCATCTCTCATCTGGATAAAAATATTTGCAAAGTTATGTGGTAGTGACAGCTAAATATCCAGGGATGAAGCTCTGAAGGAAAGGAAGAGAAATGTCTTTTGGGTTTGTTCTTGATTTAATCAATACATATGCTAGGGAATATATTTTTTATTATTCCTAGTGTTCTTGGATTACTTTGGGAATGGCTAAGTCACCTGGACCCTAATGGGAAAATTCTATTCAAACAGTACATGTAAAGGTTAAAGACCTGTTCTTAAATAAACTTTTCCCCTCTTTACTAGGATAGAAAATAGGCTTTTAAAAATTTTTCTTGCTCACAATACACTCTGGAGAAAACGTCTTAAGAGAATTAGATTTATGAATTTGTACCTGCAAACTAATAATTACATTTTTCTTCAATCATCAGTAAATAAACAAGAATGACCTTTGGTTACTTACAAAAAATTTACCAACAAACAAAATTCATAATTATAAAGGTACAAGGGACCAAGAGATAGCAACCAACGGAGTGCTTACCACACTCTATCAAAGAGATAAGTATCTTCTAGTTGTTTACTGCCTAAAAAACTATATTTTATTTTATATATCTTCTTAAGATAATTTTTGAACTTTTTAAACATCTAACGTTTTCATACTATTGATATATGGAATTCAGAAATAGTCCCTGAAGTCTAAAGAAAGTCTGAAAGGAGCTGAGAATATTCAACTATGACTATGACCTAAGAAGATTTTACTTTCTTCCTTATTCAAACCCCACAGTAATATATTTTACCATTTTTTCATTCTTTTTTTTTAAATTAAAGCTTTTTATTTACAAAACATATGCATGGGTAATTTTTTAGCATTGACCCTTGAAAAACCTTGTGTTCCAAATTTTCCCCTCCTTCCCCCACTTCCTCCTCTAGATGGCAGGTAATTCAATACATGTTAAATATGTTAAAATATATGTTACATCCAATATATGTATACATATTTATACAATTATCTTGATGCACAAGAAAAATCAGATCAAGAAGGGAAAAAAACTGAGAAAGAAAACAAAATGCAAGCAAACAATAATAAAAAGAGTGAAAATGTTATGTTGTAGTCCACACTCAGTTCCCACAGTCCTTTCTTTGGGTGTAGATGGCTCTCTTCATCACAAGATTACTGGAACTGATCTGAATCATCTCATTGATGGAAACGTCCATGTCCATCAGAATTGATCATCATATAATCTTGTTGCTGTATACAATGTTCTCCTGGTTCTACTCATTTCACTTGGCATCAGTTCTTATAGGTCTCTCCGGGGCCTCTCTAAAATCATCCTGCTGATCATTTCTTATAGAACAATAATATTCCTTGACATTCATATACCATAATTTATTCAGCCATTCTCCAACTGATGGGCATTCATTCAGTTTCCAGTTTCTTGCCACTACAAAAAGGGTTGCTACAAACATTTTTATACATGTGGGTCCCTTTCCTTCCTTTAAGATCTCTTTGAGATATAGGCCTAGTAGAAACATTGTATTTTAAAATTTTTTTTCTAGGCTGCTTCTTAAGAGTTTTTTTTTTAATATGTATACATATTTATACAGTTATTTTGATGTACAGAAAAGGAAAAAAAAAACCTGAGAAGAAAAACATAATGCAAGCAAACCTCAATAGAGAGTGTGAAAATGCTATACTGTGGTCCAGACTCAGATCCCACAAGCTTCTCCCTGGGTGTATATGGCTTTGTTCATCACTGAACAGCTGGAACTGATTTGAAACATCTCCTCGTTGGAGAGAACCATGTCCATTAGAATAGATCATAGTATAGTCTTAGTGTGGCCGTGTACAATGATCTCCTGGTTCTGCTCATTTCATTCAGCATCAGTTTATCCAAGTCTCTCCAGGCTTCTCTGAAATCATCCTGCTGGTCATTTCTTATAGACCAATAATATTCCATAACATTCATATACCATAATTTATTCAGCCATTCTCCAATTGATGGGCATCCATTCAGTTTCCAGTTTCTAGCCACTACAAAAAGGGCTAGAAAAAACAGTTCAAATACTGAGGAACTGTCATTAGAATTACACAAGATCTGTCAGCTTCCACATTAAAGGATCGAAGGGCCTGGAATCAGATATTACGAAAGGCAAAAGAACTTGGATTACAGCCAAGAATAAGCTATCCAGCTAGAATGAGCATTATCTTCCAGGGAAGAAGATGATCATTCAATGATACAGGAGAATTTCACCTATTTCTAATGAAAAGACCAGATCTGAACAAAAAATTTGATCTCCAAACACAGAACTCTAGAGAAGCATAAAAAGGTAAAAAGGAAAGAACTCTTGAGAACTATATCTCTACTATGGGTATCCTTAAAGAATGGGTGTATAATTTGATTTTACTTTGATAATAATCGAAAAGAAATTAGAGGTGGAAGGGATGTCATACTGTAAAAAAAAAGGGGGGGAAGAGGTAAAATAAAGTAAAAAAAAAAGGAGGTAAAATAAGGCAAAGTCTCATGAAGAGACACAGAAAATCTAATATAATTGAGGGAAAGAAGGGAGGGCGATGAGTATTGTGTAAATCTTACTCTCATTAGATTTGACTCTAAAAGTCCAACACAGACTCATTTGGTTTCAAAGAAAAACTTGGCCCTCCTTATAGGGAAGTAGGAGGGAAAGGAGGAAAAGAAAGGGATAAACTAATAGAAGGATTAGGGGAAAGGTGTAAAAAAGACGGAGGGTTCTAAAGGGGGGAGGACTGTTAGAGGGAGGTGGTCATCACAAACAAAGTACTGGGGAGGGGGGAAGGGAGAGAGGAGAAAGGGAAGAGAAAATCATAACTCTGGGTAAATAAGATGGCAGGGAATACAGATATAGTTATTTTAACTGTGAATGTGAATGGGATGAACTCTCCCATAAAACGGAAGCGGAGAGCAGACTGGATTAAAAGCCAGAATCCTATAATATGTTGTTTACAAGAAACACATCTAAAACATAGAGATACATACAGAGTGAAGGTAAAGGGCTGGAGCAGAATTTTTTATGCTTCAGGTCAACAAAAAAAAAGCAGGGGTAGCAATCCTTATCTCAGATCAAGTAAAAGCAAAAATAGATCTAATTAAAAGAGATAAGGAAGGAAACTATATTTTACTAACGGGTACCATAGACAATGAAGCAGTATCAATACTAAACATATATGCACCAAGTGGCATAGCATCCAAATTCCTAGAGGAGAAACTAACAGAGATGCAAGGAGAAATAG
>JAJPUD010000956.1:339112-396493 GCA_023553655.1 Myrmecobius fasciatus
CTGATGGTTTTAAGTAGATGCTACTAATCATTTTAAGGAAAAGCATCATATGTAATGGAGACAAACTAGAACCATTCCCAATAAGATCAGGAGTGAAACAAGGCTGCCCACTGTCACCACTACTATTTAATATTGTATTAGAATTGTTAGCTTTGGCAGTAAGAGAAGAAAAAGAGATAAAAGGAATTAGAGTAGGTAATGAAGAAACCAAATTATCACTCTTTGCAGATGACATGATGGTATACTTAGAGAACCCTAGAGACTCAATTAAAAAACTACTAGAAACAATTCACAACTTTAGCAAAGTGGCAGGATTTAAAATAAATCCACATAAATCATCAGCATTTTTATATATTACCAACAAAGTTCAGCAGCAAGAGATACAGAAAGAAATTCCATTCAAAATAATGGATGATAGCATAAAATATTTGGGAATCTATGTGCCAAGAAAAAGTTAGAAACTATATGAACTAAAATACAAAACACTTTCCACACAAATAAAATCAGACCTAGTCAATTGGAAAAACATGAAGTGCTCATAGGTAGGCCGAGCAAATATAATAAAAATGACAATACTACCCAAACTAATTTACTTATTTAGTGCCATATCAATCAAATTCCCAAGAAATTATTTTACAGATCTAGAAAAAATAGTAGCAAAGTTCATTTGGAAGAACAAAAGGCCAAGAATTTCAAGGGAATTAATGAAAAAAAAGGCAGATGAAGGTGGCCTTGCTGTACCAGATCTAAAACTATATAATAAAGCAGCGGTCATCAAAACCATTTGGTACTGGCTGAGAAATAGAGCAGTCGATGAGTGGCATAGGATAGGATATCAGGACAATTTAGGGAATAACTTTAGCAATTTAGTATTTGATAAACACAAAGACCCCAGCTTTTGGGATAAGTACTCACTATTTGGCAAAAACTGCTGGGAAAATTGGAAACTAGTGTGGAAGAAATTAGGGCTGGACCCACACCTAACACCACATACCAAGATAAGATCTAAATGGGTTCATGATCTAGATATAAAGAGTGATATTGTAATCAAATTAGAGGAACATAGGATAGTTTACCTCTCAGACCTGTGGAGATGGAATAAATTTATATCCAAAGAAGATCTGGAACACCAGATAGATAATTTTGATTATATTAAGTTAAAAAGTTTCTGTACAAATAAAACTAATGCAGACAAGATTAGGAGGGAAGCATCAAATTGGGAAATCATCTTTACATTTAAGGGTTCTGATAAAGGTCTCATCTCTAAGACATATAGAGAACTGTCTCATATTTATAAGAATTCAAGCCATTCTCCAATTGATAAATGGTCAAAGGATATGAAAAGACAATTTTCAGATGAAGAAATTGAAACTATAGTCATGTGAAAAGGTGCTCCAAATCACTATTGATCAGAGAAATACAAATTAAGACAACTCTGAGGTACCATTACACACCTGCCAGATTAGCTAAAATGACAGGAAAGGATAAATGAATGCTGAGTGAAGTGAGCAGAACCAGGAGATCATTATTCACGGCAACAACAATACTATATGATGATCAATTCTGATGGACATGGCTCTCTTCAACAATGAAATGCTTCAAACCAGTTTCTATTGTTCAGTGAAGAAGAAAGCCATATACACCCAGAGAGAGGGATGTGAAATGTGGACCACAACATATCACTTTCATGCTCTCTATTGATGTTTGCTTGCATTGTATTTCCTTTATCTGATTATTTTTTCTTGTAGATATGATTTTTCCTGCACAAAAATGATATGTGGAAATATGTATACATATATTCGATTTGTCAAGTATTTTAACATAATTAACATGTAGTGGATATCCTGCCATCTAGGGGAGGGGTGGGGAGTAGGGGGGGAAATTTATAACAGAAAGCTTTGTAAGGGTTAATGTTGAAGAATTACCCATACATATGTTTTGCAAATAAAAAGTATTAATTAAAAAAAATAAGTATACCATCATGCCATCTGCAAAGAGTGATAATTTGGTTTCTTCATTACCTACTCTAATTCTTTTTATCTCTTTTTCTTCTCTTATTGCCAAAGCTAACATTTCTAACACAATATTAAATAATAATGGTGACAGTGGGCAGCCTTGTTTCACTCCTGATCTTATTGGGAATGGTTCTAGTTTGTCTCCATTACATATGATGCTTGCTGATGGTTTTTAATAGATGCTACTGATCATTTTAAGGAAAAGCCCATTTATTCCTATACTCGCTAGTGTTTTTAATAGGAATGGGCGTTGGATTTTATCAAATGCTTTTTCTGCATCTATTGAGATAATCATATGATTTTTGTTAGTTTGGTTATGAATATAATTGATTATGCTGATAGTTTTCCTAATATTGAACCAGCCCTGCATTTTTGGTATAAATCCTATTTGGTCATAGTGTATTATCCTGGAGATGACTTTATGTAATCCTATTGCTAATATCTTATTTAGGATTTTTGTATCAATATTTATTAGGGAAATTGGTCTATAGTTTTCTTTCTCTGTTTTCACCCTACCTGGTTTAGCTATCAGTGCTATATCTGTATCATAAAAGGAATTTGGTAGTACATCTTCTTTCCCTATTTTTTCCAAATAGTTTATATAGTACTGGAATTAATTGTTCTTTGAATGTTTGGCAGAATTCACATATAAATCCATCTGGACCTAGAGATTTTTTCTTAGGGAGCTGATTAATAGCTTGTTCTATTTCTTTTTCTAAAATGAGTCTATTTAAATAATTTATTTCCTCTTCTGTTAACCTGGGCAGTAAAAGTTTTTTTTTGGTTTGTTTTGAATTTAATGAACATACTCTACAGTGAACACAGAACAGGAGGTTACATCCAAAAATTCAAATATCTAATAGAGGTTTTTTTTTACATGTATAATAAATTCAACATATTGCTTTTATAGTTGTCCTATTAATTATCTTCTGAATTTTGAAAAAAAATGTTTAAATGACCTTTTTTCTTTCTTTCTTTTTTTTTTTTTGGAGGCAGCAATCTTGTTTCTAGCCCCCATCTTCTCCCACCATCCCCTGCTGCTAAACCCCTGCAGAGACAAACACCATCTTTATAAGAAATATGCATTGTAAAGCAAAATAAATTTACATACTTTCCATGCCAAAAATGCCCAACTACTATTTAAATTAATTTATAGATTTAATGCCATACCAAATTACCAAAAGATGAAAGAACTAGGAAAAAGAACATCTTTCCCTCATATAGGTTATGGCCTTTCCATCTCTATTAAAGTCATCACCATTCCTCCAGTCACCCAAGCTCAAAACTCTGAAATCCATCAGAGAACCAAACAGTGAAGGAAGCACAGGGAAATATTTGGAGATTCCTAGGAAAGAGGCTGAATTTTAATTAATCTTATTTCTTCTTATGAATCAGCTTCTTTTTGCTTCTGACTACTATTGGGTGTGGCAGGACTATGCTAACTGTCAGTTAAACTCATTTGAGCAGAGTACATGATTCTGTCAAGAGAAATAATGAGAAATATGTGGCAAGTAAATTAAGCCTCACTTAGAAGATGTTGGTTAATGCAATTAGGAGTGGCAGGGAGATAGTCACGAATGCTAGCCAAGAGAGTTATTAACAAGAACAAAAAAAGTAAAGATTTTTCATAAAATGAAATTATGAAGAACCAGAAAAATTTTCAATGACCTTCAGAGACTATGCTAATGAGATTATTGAAAATAAAATTAGCAGAGACATGGATTTGAATCCAGCCTCTGAGATTTACAGATGTGTGATCACGAGCAAGTCACTTAACCTGTGTTAAGTGGGATGTTAATGAGAATTATAGCACATAGCACACCTCCCAAGGTATGTGAGGATCAATTGAGATAATTGTAAAGCACCTAGTGCAGTGTCTGGCATGTAGTAAGCATAATAAGCACTATAAAAATGTTAGCTATTATTCTGATTATTTTTATAAATGAAGATATTAGAGCTGAAATGTTCTTACTAATACTGGTGATTGAAGGTAAGAAGTTCAGAAGAGATGTAGATTTGAGAGTGAACAGCTGACTAAGAAGTTGATCTTAGAGATGGGGATTTGAGCAGGATGAGAGAAAAGGAAAGTAAGGAAAGGAAATGAGGAAGGGGGAGAAAAAAGGAAGAGGGGAACAGAAGGGAAAAACTTTTTACATAGATCTCCCAAACCTAGTTTTTAGTGTTTATAGTTTATAGTGTTACTGGTACAAAACAAGAAAGAAAACTAGTGTTAGAGAGGACCAGTAGTATCAGGAAGACAACATCGAAGAAGAGAACAAGGAATAAAATCTAGGGTCTCAGATATTTATAAATTCCAGAGCTGTAACAAATAATTCTAGAACTTATAATGAGCAATAAAAAAATGCTTCCAGGGCAAGTAGCATAGAAGGTATTTAAAAAAATATATATATATACATATATATATATTAATCACAAATTCTGCTGAATGGTAGAGTGTAAGATCTTGGACTTTGGAGAGACAAAGATCTCTGTTGGTAAAAAGGACAGTGACCTAAAGATCCTAATTCAAAGAAAAAATTTGCTCATAAATATCACTGTCATAGTTATTAGCCATTTCAAGCAGAGATTGGATGAGTATTTGTTAACGATGTCATAAAAAGATTTTTGGTCAGGTATGATCTAGGAAATATGGACTATGCAGTTCCTTCCAATTGTTAGATCTGTAATTTTTTTTTTGGGGGGGGAATTTATCTATTATTTTACTCTTTTCCTTGTTCCTTCTGCTTTCCAGGTTCATTTATTATACTTCATTCTGCTTTCCAGGTGCATACTTCATTCTTTTTCCCCCAATATCTCTCATTCATCACCCCTTTCTTATTTCTACTGTCACTGCACTAGTTCAGGTACTCCTAGACTTTTTCTAAGACTAACCTTAACAGTCTCTTAATTGTTCCTTCTTCCTTGAGTGTTTTCTTTCTTCAAACCATTTTGCATACTGCTGCCAGAATAATTTCCCTAAAGCATATTTGGTGATCTTGTCACTCCTCTGATCAAAAATTGCTCCCCACTGTCTACAGAATAAATTTTAAACTCCATACCCTGACATTTTTAGGTCTTTCATGCTCTGGTCCCAGCCAGATCTTTCATTATTCCTTTTTATGTCCTTCTATGCTATTGTGCTATTTTACATCCCCCAAATAAGCCATATGCTTTCCTAATTATTCTATCCCTCCTCCCACTAAAATGTCCTTCTTTTCTATCTCTGCCTATAAAACTTCTACCTATCATTTGAGGCCTAGATCAAATACCACTTTCTCTATGAAGTCTTCCTTCATTTATATAGTCAGAAGTGTATTCTCCCTCCTTAATTGATTCACAATACTATAAGTTTCTCCAGTAACACACTTAAGACTTGTATAATTTTTTTAGGCATCTTATATGTCTTATCTCCACTAATAAACTATAAATTCCTTGAATGCAAAGATTTTATGACATTTATTTTGTATCTTTCTCAAAGTATCTAACATTGTATCTTGCACATTGCAGATACTAAATAAATATTAAATTTAATTTAAATTTAATCACATAAAATCCTGTACATGAGTCTCACCTGTTCACCAGCTTGGGATTCCCCAATGATGAAACGGTCTCCTGGGCCATCAGCAGCTATGAAATGGAACAGAACCAGGAACAATGAGTGTTAGACCTATAGCAATAATGAAATCCAAGTAATGGGAAAACAGTCCATAGTGCTATTAAACATTGGTTCACTGAAGTCTTTTTAAAAAGACTCTGAGTTTAAGATTATTCAGAAATCTGCAAACTAGACAACAATTTGTATAACTTTTGATTTGATTGTTGACAACATGCCATTTGAAATATCATCTGAATAGGCTTTCTTTTGATGGTATTTTTGATGATATGTTGGTAAATTAATTCTCCCTTTCTGTAATTTCCATTCTTTTACTTTCAATTGGTATGTCTCCCAAAAAGCCCTTCCTTGAAGGAGGTCAATAATAGGATCTTAAGCTTTAGAGTAAGAAAGAACTTTAGAGATGATATAATCTCATCTCCAACCCCTTTTTACAGGTGAGGCAACTGAGATCTGAAACAAAGAAGTGACTTGCTCCAAGTTCACACAGGCAGTGGAAAGAGAGGAAGGTTTTGGATCCATGTCCTCCAATTACAAAACAACATTTTCCTAATATACTATTACTATGTATCAAGAATCACACACATACACACTGATTATACATAGATATAAAGGATATTTTTTGAAAAATGCTAGATAGAACAGTGGATAGAACGCTGGTCCTCAAGTTAGGAGGACTGGAATTCAAATCCAACCTCAGATTCTTAACATTTCCTAGCTGTATGACTTTGGGCAAGTCATTTAACCCCAAATGCTTCACCAAAATATTAACTATTGTTAAATAACTGTCCAACCTTGGGAAAACTAAACTTTCATGTGCCCCAATTTTCTCTGCCTTCACTGAGTTTAAATTTAAATGAAAATTAAGTGAGATGCCAAAGTACTCTGGGAAGTTAAAAAATATATTATTTAAACTTTAATACATGAAGGTTCTTGAATTTTGTTGGGTGTGGGTACTCCTTTCACGAATGTATCACAACACCTTCACAACTGAATAAATGGTCTTTGAAAAATGATGTGACTAAACAATTCATTCTTCAGTCAGCAAGCTGATGGTGGATGAGCCTCTCTGAACTTGCTAGCCATGCTAGGCTGATTCTTATATATACAAATCATTCATGAGTTTGTTCCTGAAGCATTTCCAGCTAGTTAAGATTGGATGAGACCTGAACTGGCAAAGCCTTCAAGAATCCAATATAAACTTCACACCACATTGAAGCATTGAGTAAGATTGCTTTGGAGGTTTATATCTAAAATAGCTGATTAGTGACAGAGTCTCTAAAACCAAGGCCTCCTCATTGCCACTCCATTACTCTTTATACTATATTATACTGCTATTTTTTTGATTCAGAAAACTATTTCAAGTAGCCAACACAGTATTCTTCATTATCATTAAACATAATGAATTTTTTAAAGACTGTTTTTACCATTTTACATATTCTTGAAAGCAAGGAATGAAGCCTTTATGGAGTTGATTTTTGCAAAACTTAACATACTAGTGGCTTATTATTTCATTTTGCTTTTCTTTTAAAGCACATAGCTAATTTTCACATATCTACTAATGAGTTTCTCTTCTGCTTTGTAACCACTGAAGTTAATTTTTAGGAAGCAATAAAAAGCAATCAAAATCAAATTTAACAACAAACACATTATGTAAGCAATTCACAAATGTTAAAAGACTCAGAAATTGTCTTGTTTTCTTAAGTGTTCAGAAAAGTTTGTGTTTTTGATTTTTTTCAAAAATATATTGAACATCAGCCCTGAAGTCAGGAGGACCTGAGTTCAAATCTGGTCTTAAACACTTAACACTTCCTAGGTGTGTGACCCTGGGCAAGTCACTTAACCCCAATTGCCTCAGCCAAATATATATATAAGCCTTAAATCTACATTCAAAGTGATACAAAGGAATTGACAGAAAAGCGATGCTTTTCCATTATTTTTTGGTGACACAATAAGCTCTCTTTAAGATTCTTAAAAAATTTCAATGTTCATTCATTCAAACATATCTTCAATAAACATTAGTTGGCTTCTGTTTGCCAAGTACTGTGTTACCCTCTGGGAATATAAAAATATAAACAGAGCAGTCCCTTCTCTCAAGAAATGCATAATTCTTTTGGGAGAAAACAATCTGTATTCAGAAAATATAAAATAAAAATATATATAAAAATTAACTCCTGATGACAGGGAATAACTTGGGGCAGGGAAGGCTCAGGAAAGACTTCCAGTTGAGGTGGCACTTGAGCTGCACTGTGAAGCAAGCTAGGGATTCTAGGAGGTGAAGGAGAGGAACAAGTGCATTCTAAACAGAGGGTGCAGCCTATGCAAAGACATGAAGATGGGAGATGTAATGCTGTATACTGGGAATAATAAATCATCTATTATAGTGTTGTTAAATTGAAATAGAAATGGGTTCCTATAGGCTGTATCCTGACTTAGAAAAATCACAAGATAACATCTATGTTGGGTTGTATTTATATTCATTTTGTTAAACATTTCTCAATTACTTTTTAATAATTTGGTTTGTAATTGTGAGATTTGTAAGCAGCAAGTTTGACATCTCTGATCTACAAGATGAAGAAGATGAAGGTAGACACCAGTAGGGTCAACAACTGCCTAGGATGCGTCTCACTGAGACACTGATGGAGATCATGTAATGTAGAAGAAGAGGAATGAATTTAATCATAAAGAAGAGAAAATCAGTATAATGCCCTAGTGTTGTAAAATATAATAACATTATAAAATTTGTTATTTGTTAAGAGGTAATGTACTAAGGGAGTTTTTAAAAAACCATCATGCTCATGGATCAAAGTTTACTTTAAGAATGTTAAATATATTGGATTACTTGCCATCTAGGGTAAGGTAGAAGAAGGGAAGGGAAAACACAAGATTTTGTAAAGGTTAATGTTGAACAATTATCCATATGTATGTTTTGAAAATAAAAAGCTTTAATAAAAAAGAAAAATGCAAAAAAATTAATAAAAAAGGGGCAGCTAGGTGACACTTCCTAGCTGTGTGACCCTGGGCAAGTCACTTAACCCCAATTGCCTCAACAAAAAGCAAAAAAAAAAAATTTAATAAAAAAGAAAATTAAAAAAGAAAAAAACAATATGTTAAGCTTTTTATCAACAGCTTGAGACTCCCATTTCTGATATTTTATCTATTTCAGTCATAATGTCATCATATACTGATTTAGCAGACATACCTAAGAACCTAGTAATTCAAATTTCAATCATTTCTATAATTGCTATCTTTATAGCTGAGTTGTTGATCCAAGTAAGGTTGTGATCTCCTAAAGTCAAGACTTTGCCTCCTTTTTATGTAGCTCAGAGCACTGTCAATTTACCACAAATAATAAATAATAAATAACAGATAGCTGTACAGTAGATAGCCTCTTGAACTTCATATATTATATTGCTTTATTTGATACTTTTCTTTGTAAAATAGTTTGAAAAAAAGTTACCACTGCATAGTAATTCACATAAAACCTTTTTGGATGGCTCTCACAATAGCAAGAAAGACTTAAAAAAATTTCCCCCACACATTTTTATTTAGAGTTTTGAGCTTCAAATTCTCCCTCCCCTTCCTGTTCCTTGAGTTGGTAAGCAATAAGATTAAAGGTTATGCTTGTGTAATTGTTGAACATATTTCCATATTAGACATTTTGTATAATAAAACAATTTTAAAAAATGAAAAAAAAAAGTGAAAATAGCATTCTTCAGTCTGAATTCAATCAATATCAATTCTTTCTTTGGAGGCAGATTGTATGTGTCATCATTAATTATTTGGGATTATCTTGCATCACTGTAGTGCTCAAAATAGCTACAACATTCACAATTCTTCAACAAACAGTATCATTGTTACCATGTACAGCATTCTCCTGGTTCTGCCCACTTCACTATGCATCAGCAGTTCATAAGTCAAGAAAGGCTTTTATATTTAATGTGGACTAATTGTTACCTTTTGCAACAGGAAAAGCTCTGAGCAGTACAGTTTCACTTTATCACATTGTTGGTACCTCATGCAAAAACACAGAATATTCTCTTTCAGAATAATTTTTCCTTAAGTAATTCCCCCCCTCACTTTCCCCTCATATTACCAGAGAGATAAAAATTGAATATTCAATCCCTTTGAGTTTCATTTGCTTTAGTGTTTTTGTTCTTCTCTTTAAGTCAGAATCCTTTGTCATTTTACGTAATTTTGTAAGATCACAAATGGCACTGCCCCAAACAGAATTTTAGCTCTATAGGCAGGAAATAAGGAGTAATAAGAGCTGATGGGGCTGTTAAAAGAAGAAAATAATTTCCTTTCTGGACAATATTCATATCAGAGCAGAAAGAAATTTGGAAGCTAAAAATATACTAGCTGAATCAAGGTAGAGCTTATATCTGGATCAAGACAGGGCGTGTGTATCTGGGATTTCTGCTCTGCTTTTTTTCTACCACAATGATCTTTAGTTCAGCCAGCTGAAGGAAATGAGCCAAATAAGAATCATTCTCCTGAGGTATGATTTCCTTTGTATACTAAATTGAACTGCAACAGAAGATTAATGTAAAATAACCTCTGTAAAGTACAAGTCTAACAATGCTGACCAAGAACATTTCTATAGAGAGAGGAACTAAACAAATGTGTTTCCAACCATAAAGGCACCAGAGATGTAACACATGAATAAATATTTAAATGTAGCAAAGAACAAAAGAAAATCACATTCTGGAGATATATTCTATGTCCTGGGAAATGTTTCCAAACATTTTTCTAGTCCTATCAGCACTGGATTTATAATTAATGAAAAGATCCCCAGAATCCTTTTTTTTTTTTTTTTTTTTGCTTTTTACTGAGGCAATTGAGGTTAAGTGACTTGCCCAGGGTCACACAGCTAGGGAATGTTAAGTGTCTAAGCCCAAATTTGAACTCAGATCCTCCTGACTTCAGGGCTGGTGCTCCATCCACTGCACCACCTAGCTGCCCCGATCCCCAGAATCTTTAAGCAATTCAATCACAATCTCCATTTCTAGGGTATCAGACTGGACTTTCCAAGTGGAGGAATTACTATAGCATTTATTTACTGGATTTATATAGTCTGTGGTAATTCCAACTGCTTGTGTTGCCAGCACCATCTGTAGCTACAAGAGCTCTGAAGGTTGGTATGTTCCAAGGATGGATAGAAATTTAGTTTTCACTCTTCTCAGTAAATGGTTTATTTGTGATTAAAAAGTAGGATGACAGATCATTCCAATTGTTTGTTGCCTCAGTTAAAATCTGACCTTAACCATTCCATAGTTGTCATTGATTTCTCTGTTGTTGGTTTTGAGACTTTAGAGGTTCCATTAAGAAAATATCCCTAGGCCTCTAAGAGTGGCTCTAAACCAAGAGTAACACTTGAAGGCACACAATTCAAAAACCCTTCCTTAAATATTTATTAAGTAGGAAGGTTGTTGTTTTTTTTTTGCCCCCTGAACTAACTGGGGTTAAGTGACTTGCCCGGAGTCACACAGCTAGGAAGTGTTAAGTGACTGAGGCCACATTTGAACTCAGATCCTCCTGACTTCAGGGCTGGTGCTTTATCCAGCACCTAGCTGCCCCCTAAGTAGGAAGTTTTGTGCAATGGTGAGGTTTCCAGTAAAAAATTCATCTTAGGTCTAATGTCAGGAACTACACATGTAAATATACCTCAGTGAAAAAAGTTATTCTAAATGATAGGAAAGAAGCAGATGTAATAATAGTTGGGTACCTGTAATTATTCCAAATCCTTCAAAATGTGTAGTATGTGACCAGTACTAAAAAAGAAAGACAAAATCCTTACCTCGGACAGCATAGCCATCTTTTACTGATGCTGGGAAGGGGGGCAGGTTGTCTTTTGCATATACATCTTGAGCAAGGACTCTTCCCATCCCATCTGCAAAGTCAAAAAACAAAACAAACAACAACAACAACAAAAAAAAACACAAACAAGAAGTGGAGGTGAGTAAACCTTGAGAAAGAAAATCAAAGATGGTACATAGCCATAAATGAGATGTTCACATGAATTTATCTAACTCAATTCATATATAAAGGCTCTTTTTAGATCTCCTATACTTAAAGAAGACAGAAAATGTATCTTGATGTCCATGATGAAAGATTAGAATAAGTTATTTTCCTAAACTATTTGGGAAAAGCTTCCTAATACTGACTTAGGCTGCACAAAGCCTTCAAAAAGATTCAAACAGAACCACTATAAACAATGTAATATTCCTAAATACCATTTTCTTTAAAAGGGAAACTATTGAGATTTCCTTTTAGTAGCAAACAAGGCTGGGGAAAAGCAGCAGAGAAATTCTGAAGATTTATAGCCTAATTATTGTGCTAAATTTAGTTAACATCACTATAGTCATTCCTTAAGTCACCAACTTGTCAGCTTTTAATGGATAAAGAATAAGTTTCTCCAACAAAGCCTATATAAAATTTCAGCTGCTGATTTGGACTTCAATAGACCAAATAAGTTGGTGACTTTAAGGAGTGGCCTAAAACTACCATAAGTAGAGGATATTGAAATCATACAGAATTTTACAGAATTTGGGATTATTACTTAATCTGAACCATTTAGCAAATATTTTCCAATAGTAAAAAAAAATAGATCTCATTATCAATTCCATACATTATCTAGTTAACAACAGCCCTTTCATGAGAAAAAAAAATTAAGCCTCTCCAATTTCAATAATTAAGGACTTTATTTACACAAAGTCCATAAAACAGTTATACTGCCAAGCAACTTTGTTGATTTAAGGCACAGGCTAGCTCTTAAGTCAGTCAGCCACTTAAAGGCTCAGTGTGAGCTGATTGCCATGTGTCAAAGGGAAAAAAAAATAGGGAGATCTCTGAAGATGTCACACAGTTACATCTGAGTTAGAAGAAATTTTTCTTTATAGATTCCATGACAAAGGAGATGAGGTCTTTTGATACAATTCGCAGAATAGAGAATGAGGGAGAATAAAAAGATCTATTTTGGACCAAAACGGAAATCCATACTTCCCCTCCCCTATCCCAATATTTCCCAGGTAGACCTGCTCTGTAACCGACCATACAATTCTTGAACTAGTTCCAGCACAGGACTACACTGAAATTTCTTGGGGGTAGCTTCATTATCTGTAACTAATCCAGCCTTGGGGGATTATAGCAACAATGTGGCTAGATGGCTTCATTCCAATCAAACCACTGCTATTTTTTTACTTGGCTTTGCAGGCCCACTAAAGTGGTTGATCAGAGGTGATGAAATCCTATCAGACCTGGAGATGACAGAGAGCTCTCTCCAATCATTAATCATTCATTTTCATTTAGAAATCTTTTATAATCACAGCTACTTCATTTGCTCATTTCTGCCTGATTAAGATAAGCCTTTGGCTAGTTTGTATAAAGTAGTCTTGATTGTTAGGCAGTATTTAAGCTCACAACAGAAATGAGGCACAATTCCATTAAATATTAAAATACAGATTAATGATTAGAAACCATAGTAAACAGAGACAGATCTACTTCCAAACACATAAGAGTAACATGGAAAATAGCAGCCAGTTCTTGTCTACTTGCCTACTTGTTGAAGGGAGTCAGTATTTAACAGCATCTCCTGTCCAACTCCCATTTCTAATCGTACCACAATGCTATAAAGAATCAGTCCGGTACTTCTGAAGACTGGAACTTTTGACATATATACTGATGTGAACTTTAACTGAGCCAACTCTATTTCCATTGTTGACCTTATTTTACACAAGCAGGAGACCACATTCTTGGGACTACTATATATAGTCAGTATAACCAAAGTTTGCCCAACTCATCAAATTAGTAAGGGCCTTGCTCATAAGTGAACCTTTCTTCCCCTGAACAAAGGCACTAGAGCATATGCTTGCCTGACAAGTAACATTTGTGATAATATCACTCTCATTATCCTGCATTAGCGTATCCTTGTTCCTGTATTTACATCATGTAGTTGCAGACATAGACATAATGTACATGCAGATTCTTCTGAATTAAGAACCTCCCTAACTCGTCCTTAATGTTCTAGACCCAGCACTTACTTCCCCTTTCCCTCCCTTGCCTCTGACCTTTAAATAGTGTGTCCTCTCACTTATAACTGCTGCTCACAATTATCTTGGTCAACCTGTGTATCCTTTGACAAAATAAAAGACTCCTTGTGGCTACAAGGAAGCCTTTGTGAGTTTTTCACATTCAAAACTGCTGTTTCAGAACCTGGTGCTTCATCAATATGATCCAGCTATTTTAATTTCTATTTTCATGATGGAGGTATTCATTATTGCTCTTTAGGAACACACAACCATTCATAAAGATGTCTGTGATATAGAGATAAACAAGGTATAATATCCATGCAATCCAAAGTACATAAAGAGATGATAATTTAAACTCAACCCTGGCAGCCTATAATTCTGAAAAACAGCTTTCAGAATTCTGATGTGCCTTAAACAGGAATTTAACTTACATGCTAAGCAATTATCAAGACTTATTTCCATGTTACAAGCTCCAAAAAGAAAGATTATAAACAGGTTGAAGACCTAATCTGTGTATTTATGACTTCTTAAAATATTTATATTCATCAAGCCATTCTCTAATCGATAAATGGTCAAAGGATATGAACAGACCATTTTCAGAGGATGAAATTAAAACTATTTGTAGTCATATGAAAAGGTGCTCCAAATCACTATTGATCAGAGAAATGCAAATTAAGACAACTCTGAGGTATCACTATACACCTGTCAGATTGGCTAAAATGACAGGAAATGATAAAGACGAATGTTAGAGGGGATGTGGGAAGGCTAGGACACTGATGCATTGTTGGTGGAACTGTGAATAGATCCAGCCATTCTGGAGAGCAATTTGGAGCTATGCTCAAAAAGTTATCAAACTGTGCATACCCTTTGACCTATCAGTGTTTCTATTGGGTTTATATCCCAAAGAGATCTTAAAGGAGGGAAAGGGACCCACATGTGCAAGAATGCTTGTGGCAGCCCTTTTTGTAGTGGCTAGAAACTGGAAACTGAATGAATGCCCATCAATTGGAGAATGGCTGAATAAATTATGGTATATGAATATTATGGAATATTATTGTTCTGTAAGAAATGACCAGCAGGACGATTTCAGAGAGGCCTGGAGAGACTTACATGAACTGATGATGAGTGAAATGAGAAGAACCAGGAGATCATTATACACAGCAACAGCAATACTATATGACGATCAATTATGATGGACATGGCTCTCTTCAACAATGAAATGTTTCAAACCAATTCCAATTGTTCACTGAAGAAAGCTATATACACCCAGAGAGAGGGATGTGAAATGTGGACCACAACATAACATTTTCATGCTCTCTATTGATGTTTGCTTGCATTGTGTTTCCTTTATCTGATTTTTCTTTCTTGTAGATATGATTTTTTCTTGCACAACAATGATAAGTGTGGAAATATGTATACATATATTCGATTTGTCAAGTATTTTAACATAATTAACATGTAGTGGATATCCTGCCATCTAAGGGAGGGGTAGGGAGTAGGGAGGAAAAAATTTGTAACAGAAAGCTATGTAAGGGTTAATGTTGAAGAATCACCCATACATATGTTTTGCAAATAAATAAATAAATAAATAAATATTTATATTCAGCTAGACCCTATTACTTTTTGGAAGCTCTAAATAATAATGATTGGTCAATATTATCCTAATTTTATAGATGACAACTGCTGACTTTATATTATATTTTAAGATTTGCACAGTGCCTTACAAATGTCATCTGTCTGATTTGAGCCTCATAAAACAATCCTGTAAGTTGCTACTATAGATATTGTTATCATCATTCAATAGAAGAGTAATCAAAGATTATGTGATTTGTCTATGGTCATGCTATTAATGAGTGTTAGAATGGCCATTTGAGCCTAGGTATTCCTAATTTTAAATTCAATATTCTACGAACCATGGCATGGTACTTTAATAAGAAAAGCTGTGACCTGAAGAGAACATTTTAATGGTAGAATGAGAAGCAGAACTTCAGTTTATCAAAACTCGGTCAGATGGTTTAACATAGTCAATAAAACCCTTTGTTAAGGTATCTTATTAAATACTTTTGCTCTTTGGAACAGTGATCAGATGTAGCTTCAATTTGATATGCAATAGAGGGGCCATGTGCCAGCTCTGCATACTCCATGAGGCCTAATTTTTCCAAACCCTGCCTATTTCTTTGCTTTTAAACTTTTACTAAGTCTCTAGTCCTTTCCTTTACCTCATGCTAAGAAGATGATGAATTTGTTTCCAGCTAGATTTCCTGGAGATTGACCTGAAACAGACAAATTGTCTAGTGGAGAACAAAAGGGGGAAAAATGATAGTAAAGGAAAGTCACAAAATGCTGATGACTAAAGAAGAAGGGTCAGGGACCTAGTGAGACAAGTCAGTATTGTATGGGATGGAGTATTAAGCTCCTCTTACCCAATTTGACTACTCAGAGGCGTCTCTAGGTACAACAGAAAGTTTTAATTCAGCTCTTGCAAGAAGAGGGCCAATATGTTATCTGGGCAGTCCAGAATAGACTGGGGAAGTGTTGAGGGCAGGAGGTTACCTATCTAGCACCAAGATGGAAGTATACTCCCCCCTTCTTGCTGATTTTTAAATTCACTGGATGGACTGGAAAGGAAGTAATTATTGACCAATGGTCAGTGACACTGTCTACTTCCTGTGGGACACTGTCTACTTCCTGTGGGTCACTGTCTACAACCTGTAGGCTCAGGCCTATGGGTTGATCTTTCTGTCCTAGATTCCTCCTGAACCTCAGACCTAAGGTATGTCCTACGTTTGAGAAACATTCATTTATTTCATTCATTATGAAAGCTGGTACAATGACAACAAAAGGAGATTACCTTGCTGACTTTATCACTCAATTTATTCTCTAAACTTTTTTTTTTTTTTTTGCATTTAACTTGTTAATTCCTACTTTAGTGATTATATCCACCAGTACTTGATAGGAGTATCCCATTACATTATGAGCTTCTTGAAGTCTGGGGCTGCCTTTTCTTCTTTGTATATCTCCAGTGGTTAGGACAGTGCCTGGTAAATGGAAGATACTTAATAAATGCATGGTGAATGAATGAATGACCCATTTCTGGAAACACTCTCCCATGTAGTCATAAAATCATGTCCAGGACCTCTTAGGACCAGTTCAAGATTCAGCTTCTCTAGGAAGTTATTTCTAATAAATACTACTCCTTTTCTAGTCCATTATTATTCATCACTTATTCAGCCAGTACCATGCCACTTCATGAACAGCAATTTTTTCATGTTTTATGGAAATATGGTTTGTTTCCAAATATCCTTCTATTTACTCAAAGCACCATGAATAGACTTGTTTCATTTTCATGCTAATAAATTCCAAAGTTCCTTTATCTGTTCATAATCTTTTATTGTTTCACTGTCCTCTATGTTTTAACTGGTTTTTTGTCTTCATATTAACTTTCATTTCCTCCATCCATTTATTTTCTTCAGGACATCACTTCTGCATTGGCTATTATATTCATCTGTCTTTCCTACTTCAATCCTCTCATGAGGCACTTCAATTCTATATTAACCTCTATAATCAAGTAAATTTTTGCTACTATTAACATGCAGCTAAACAGAGATGGAGAAAAATGACAAAACCATATTGGTTTGGTCTACTACAAATTTATGTTATTAAATCTCAAATGAGTCTTCACTAAAGGCAAAGCAATTCTATACTTGGCTAATCCCCTTCATATTATGTTATCCCCCTCATAGCAGTTATTCTAAGCCTCTTCACTGGTCCTTAAGCCTTCTGTGGTATTCCTTCCTCTCAGTTAAGAAATTTGTCCCATATTTCACTTAAAAGAAGATGAGGCTTTTTGCCAAAAGTTCTCTTTTCTCACAGAAGTCACACATCTTCCCACACAATTCTTCCTTCACTCCTGTCTCTCATGAAGAAATGGTCCTTTTAACTGCCAAGGAAATTTTTGCTGCATGAATCTTTGATTCTATCCCTGTCCAGATTCTTTAGCAGATTGCTTCTACTATCATCTCACTTTTGTTCTAATCTTCAGGCTCTCCTTATATCTTTTCAGAGGATCTCTATATCTTCTTCCCACTCACAGAGATGCCACCTAGTTCAGGCCCACATCACTTCTTACCTGGACCTCTGCAACAGCAGTTGTTCTTTTTTTAAAAATTATTATTAAAACTTTTATTTGTAAAACATATGTATGGGTAATTCTTCAACATTAACCGTTACAAAGATTTCTGTTACAAATTTCCCCCCCCCACTCCTCACCCCTCTCCTAGATGGCAGGATATCCACTACATGTTAATTATGTTAAAATACTTGACAAATCGAATATATGTATACATATTTCCACACTTATCATTGTTGTGCAAGAAAAAATCATATCTACAAGAAAGAAAAATCAGATAAAGGAAACACAATGCAAGCAAACATCAATAGAGAGCATGAAAATGTTATGTTGTGGTCCACATTTCACATCCCTCTCTCTGGGTGTATATAGCTTTCTTCAGTGAACAATTGGAATTGGTTTGAAAAATTTCATTGTTGAAGAGAGCCATGTCCATCAGAATTGATCATTATATAGTCTTCTTGTTGCCGTGAATAATGATCTCCTGGTTCTGCTCATTTCATTCAGCATCAGCTCATGCAAGTCTCTCCA
This sequence comes from Myrmecobius fasciatus, assembly GCA_023553655.1. Taxonomy (NCBI): domain Eukaryota; kingdom Metazoa; phylum Chordata; class Mammalia; order Dasyuromorphia; family Myrmecobiidae; genus Myrmecobius; species Myrmecobius fasciatus. The sequence goes on from JAJPUD010000956.1 coordinate 357,431, forward strand.
GCCCTCTCTGAAATCATCCTGCTGGTCATTTCTTTTAGAACAATAATACTCCATAATATTCATATATTATAATTTATTCAGCCATTCTCCAATTGATGGGCATCCATTCAGTTTCCAGTTTCTAGCCATTACAAAAAGGGCTGCCACAGACATTCTTGCACATGTGGGGCCCTTTCCTTCCTTTATGATTTCTTTGGGATATAAGCCCAATAGGAATGCTGCTGGGTCAAAGGGTATGCACAGTTTGATAACTTTTTAAGCATAGTTCCAAATTGCTTTCCAGAATGGCTGGATCCATTCACAGTTCCACTAACAATGCATCAGTATCCTAGCCTTCCCACATCCCCTCCAACATTTGTCATTATCTTTTTTTTTTTTTTTTTTTGCTGAGGCAATTGGGGTTAAGTGACTTGCCCAGGGTCACACAGCTGTTACGTGTCTGAGACCAGATTTGAACTCAGGTCCTCCTGACTTCAGGGCTGGTGCTCTATCCACTGCGCCACCTAGCTGCCCCCGTCATTATCTTTTCCTGTCATTTTAGCCAATCTGACAGGTGTGTAGTGGTACCTCAGAGTTGTCTTAACTGCAACAATAGTTCTAACTGGTCTTCCTGCCACAGGCCTCTCTCCACTTCAATACCTTATCTATTCAGCTGCCATGGTGATTTTCCCAAAACATAGATCTGATTGTGTTACCTCTCCTCAGTTAACTTGAGGATCAAACCAAACACTCCCAACTTCCCCCCACCTCCCAATTTAATGCTTTACAAGTTGCCCTCTTCCTATTTTCCTTTTTTGGAGGCTTTACTCCCTTTTACACATTCTAGAATGTGCCTATTAATTTCCATCATTTAAATTTGGTCCTCATTAACAAGGAAAAGGTAGAGATCAAAGGAAAGAAAGTTGTGTCCTCAACTCGTAGGACATATGTACATTCTTGGAGTTTCATGTTTACAGCACATAAATGCCATCTGGCCTTTATGGCACATCTTCAAGGATCATAGAATTAACAATAATGCATCTCAGCTGGAAAGAAAGAAGAAAGGCTGCTTTACACTTATTTAACAAAATTATTAATACAGAATTAGCAGCCCTTGAGACTGGGCTGCAGAGTTCTGGACTTTTAAAATTATTTTTTTTTCTCTTGCCAAGAATGTAGGGAAGCTGCCATCTTTCAGGTAAATTCATCTTTGAGGCAAATCAGCAAAATATCAATGCCAAAGCAGGTGGATTCACAGTTTCAACATGGCCCTTCCAAGTGGGAAACGTGTCATTGCAAGTTTTGGTTTGAAAGCATGAGGGACAGTAGAAGGGTAGGCAGATGATGTGTTGGAAAGCAATATGCAGCAGATCTGGTGATAGGAAGGGTTCCCAGATGGCAGCAGAGAGAAGATAATCAGAGGAATTCACATTTGATTCTAATCTCTGCTATATAAGCAACTGCATCTGCATTTATGACCAGAACAGAGGTTAAATGATATGTTAGTTTGCCAAATAGTAAATATTATATTTTGTTCTCTTCTGTTGTTTAGCTTATAAAAATTTAGTTATCTTAAGGATATGATCTACTCATTATAAGTGCTGAATATAGATTGCGACCTGAGAATGTAATCTTTTTTACCTGTGGCCACAAATGGGGTCATCAGGGTACATAGTTTTGAACATGAAACCTTGGCCTTCCCAAACCAGAATGGATTTGTAGGTCCCAGTCATCCCTTAAAGAGATGTTATATGTTATTTCAGCATTACTTGGAGGCTTGGTAAGTAATTTCCACATTGTTTTGCTTTCCTGTCCACAGTACAACAGTTCTGTAAAATAATTTCCATTTACGTTATGAAAATGAAAAATCTAGCAGTACATATGCATTTTAATGAGATCTAGAAGTGTCTGAAATCTTGGTGGCAAGAGCATGCTGGCACTTGCTAGGGAACATGAACTATATTTAGACAAGAGATTAATGGGAGAGGAATGGCAAGAGTAGGCATTAAAGGCTGAATGATCTGCTCTGGTTCTAGTCTGTGCCTCTCTTTTATATTGAATTGGAAGAAATGGTGAGCCTTTCCATAATGTTTATATACATATAAAATAGAAATTTGTCTACAAAGGCAATTATGATTTATGTGCATCCAGTTAGCTTATTTGCATTATCCAAAGGACAAAAGAAAAAAATAAAATGTCATTTCATTGTCTTTGCTCAGACATCTTGAACTACAAGTTTAAATGTAGAAGATGAAAACTGAATTAATTTGGAATGGATGATAATAGGAAATAGGACCTCAGAGTTTCTCAAGGTCACCAAAGTGATTCCACAGTCACTTAATTATACAATTCAAGAAATTACTTTTTAAAAAGTACTTTATCCACTGTGCCTCCCAGTTGTCTAAGAAGTTAATATTTACATAGTGCTTCAAGGTGTGCTTACATTTCCCATTTGTAGATACATGTCTGTTTTGCTTGCTATAGTGTCCAATGCATACTCCAACAGACCTTATTGATGTAGGTATTCCCTCAAAAAATGTAGCTCAAATAAAGAATCAAAGCAGGAGTAAAAAAATGACTGAATACTCTCATCTAACAATTATTCAGTGTACTAACTAAAAAAGTTTAAAGTTGATAGCCTTATGGGGCAGCACAGGACAAGGAAAGTCAAAAAGGAAAAGTCAAAATCCAAACCCCTGATAAGAACAATGTCAGCTATTGTCCACAGAACAAGAACACAACCAACAGTGACGTAATTTGTGCAAATCTAAGTGACTACATATATTCTGGTAGAGACTTGCACTAAAATATGATATGGTATGGTATCTGCCCTCAGTTTAAAAGTGTACTTGCCTCAGTGTGATATGTAGCATAGTATAGTGGACTGATATGTCCTTGGAGTAAGAAAGATTTGAGTTGAAGTAATACATCTGCAATATACTGGCTATTTGAATCTCAGGAAGTTACTTTACTTTTCAGTGTCTCTGGAAACTCTAAGTTGCAAAGAAAATGCTTGTTTGCATTGATAGTAACTTTTTTAATGGGAGCATTTTGTGAAATCACAAATCTTATTTTAAAAAAAATCTCAGAGTACATTTGAAAGACTACCCAGAAAACAAATGAATTCTATGATACTTTGCTTGGGTATCACAGATTAAAAAAACACACAAATCTAGAAAACCTGCATAATTCAGGGTCTCTATCCTGCTGTAAGGAGATGCACATTTCTTTTCAAGAATCTTCATTAGTTGTTCCATTACTTTGAGTTCAACTTCCTTTAGTGATTTTTTTTTGTTTACATGATTATAGTCAATATATATATATACATATACATACATATACACACATATCATGCAAATAAATATGTATATATACACATATATACATATATATGTATAGTTCTCTTAGTTCTTATTTTTCTCTGCATCAATTCATAAATTTTCCAATGTTCCACTGAATTTCTCATATTCTTAATTTATTATCACATCTATTATGTACATATACCACAGTTTGTGGTTTTTTGTTTTTAGCCATTCTTCAATTAATAGTCACCCATGTTGTTTATTGTTCTTTGCTGCCCAAAAAATGTTGACATGAAGATTTTGGTGATTTCCTTGGGGATGTACTGAGTAATGAGATTTCTAGGTCAAAGGATATAAACTGTTTAGTCATTTTTTTGTTTCATAATTCATAATTGAACTCCACAACAATCAAACCTTCCAATATTGCTCCATCAACAGTAACATCGATGGCATTAATTTTTCCACAGACCTTCCAAATGGAAGCTGTTCCTATTCATCTCTGTCATAGCAGAGAGTTATGTGAAACTTAAAAATTGTTTTAATTTGTATTTTTTTATTTTATTAATAACTTAGAATATATTTTCATTTAATCATTTATAGTTTACAGTTTATGGCTCTGGAATTATATATATTAAGTTTCTGTATCTTTTATAGAGGCAATTATTCTTTTACTTTCAGTCTTTCATCAGTGATATTTGATACAAATATTTTTTTCATTCTATTTCTTTTCTGATTTTGTATTCATGAGTTGATTTGGGTTTTTTTGGGTTGGTTTGTTTGTTGTTTTTTTTTTTTTTTGGTACAAAAGCCTTTAAGTAACCAAAATTATATTTATAGAATCTCTTTTCTCTCTTTGGTTAAGCATTTTCTCCTAGCCATAGAGCTAAAATACACTTGATCTTGTTTTTATCTGTTTTTCCCCCCTTTTATAGTATGCATTTTCATAATTGGGTCACATATTCATTTTGAGTTTATTGTGGTACATTATAGAAAATGTTAGTCTAATTCTAATTTCTGCCAAATTGCTTTCCAGTTTTCTCCCAGCAATATTTTTCAAAAAAAGAAGTCAACTTGGTAATTTACATTCTTGGGTTTATGAAACAAAGAACAACTTTTCTCATTTACTTCTATTCCTTGTTTACCCAGTCTGTTCTACTTATCTACTAGTATAAAAAATATTTTTTAAAGCAAATTCCAAATGATTTGAATAACTTGATTTATAATATATTTTGAAATCTGGTAATATTATGCTCCCTTCATTAACAGTTATTTCCTTATTATTTTCCCTGATACAGTGAATTTTTTGTTATATGTAAATACATTTCATTTTTTGGGTCTAGTTTTAAAAATATACTCTTGGCAATTTGACTGGCATAAAATTAAATCTTTGAATTAATTTAACTAATATTTATATTTATATTGTTATGGTCTAACTATGCTCACCAAATGATTCTTCAGTATTTCTATAGAGTCTTTTGTAGTTATATTTCTGCATCTTAGGCATTTCAATAGGTTAATTCCCAAATATTTTGTAGCTGTTTCCTTAATATCATTTCTTCCTGTTTTTTTTTTTTTTAAGATTCTATGTATTTCTGCTGATTATTTTGTGGATTTACTTTATATCCTGAAAACTTGCTGCAGCTATTAATTGTCTAATGAATTTATTTTTTTGAATTTCTGGGATTTTCTAAGTATATTATCATGTCAATCTGTAAATGGAAGTAGTTTAATTCTCTTCTTTACCAATGCTTATACCTTTGAGTTTTTTTTTTCTTGTTTTATTATTATAGTTCACATTTCTGGAACCATGTTAAAAAATTACTGAGGAGAGGGAGCAATCTTGTTTTCTCTTTACTTGTACTGGGAAAGCATCTATTGTTTTTTAATTATAAACAATATTTGCTTTTGGTTTTAAATATATGAGTTTTTTACCATATTACAGAAGGGCTCTTGAATGTCTATGTTTTTTAGGATTCTTGACATAAATGAGAGCTGCATTTTGTCAGTCTTTTTTGTCTCTTTTTTGAAGTAACGATGTGTTTTTGTTGTCTTTGATTTTTATGTTTATGCTAATTGTTTAACTTGTTGATGAACCAACCATCTTTGCATCTCTGCTGTAAATCTAATTTAGATATAGTGAATTTTTTCTGACTATATTTTTTTAGTTTTATTTTGGGGGTTTTAATTTTTGTTTTTGAATTTGTCTTCATCATGAGATTGCTCAGTAATTCTTTTTTTTTGTTTTGTCTTGTTTGAGAATCAAGAACATATTTGTCTCAAAAAAAGTTTGGTAACCATTCTTTTTTTCTTTTTTACTTTTGAGAAAAATCTTTATGAAGCTCAAAGTGCATTTAACTTTCAATTGTGGGGGCAGCTAGGTGGCGCAGTAGTTAGAGCATCAGCCCTGAAGTCAGGAGGACCTGAGTTCAAATCTGGTCTCAGACACTTCCTAGCTGTGTGACCCTGGGCAAGTCACTTAACCCCAATTGCCTAAGCAAAAAAAAAAAAAAAAAAACAAAAAACAAAAAACAAAAACAAACTTTCAATTGTGGAACTGTGTTTCCATTCACTGATATATCACTGTATGCGTCTATGTGTAATGGGCAAGAACTGTATAAAAATTTTGATTCAATAACTGAACAAAGAAAAAAATAGCCTAAATTTAGGAATAAAACATGAATGGTCTAATCCTTATATGGAAAAAGAATATGATCATTGGAATGCATAAAGTCCTTTGTTGGTATCTGCTGCATTATTGTTATCTGAGGAGATCATTAAAAATGGTAATACTGAGAAATATGAAAAGTCTATTTAAATTTATGAATTCAAGACAATGGAACATTATCTTAGTCTTCTGTATCATCCTTATGGCTTTTGAGAGAACCACATCTAAACAAATTATCTCAGAAAAATTCAAGAGTATGTAACTAGCCTTACTATTTCCTGAATTTCAGTTCCATATGAAAAACTGACTACTAGATAACTCCAACTGGACTAAAGACACATCAAATTCAACATATCCAAAAGAAAACTCAATAACATCTACTTTAAAATCTCCCTAACTTTTTCTTTTGATAATATCACCAATCTTTTGGTTCCCCAGGTCATATTAATCCCCTTCTTTAGCTACTTATATCTCTCCACTGTAGTTGAATTTCTCTTGACTCTCATTATCTCATTTTTTGGGCTAGTGACTAAACTACTAATTAGACTTTCTCTAATTTCTTTTCTTTCCATTCCATTTACCATGTAACTGCTAAAATGATTTTTATAAGGTATGAATATGACCATATTATTTTCCTTTCCAAAAACTTTCAGTCATTTCCAATTGCCTTGGTATATATTATATCTTTCTAGTTTTCTTTATATCACTTTGCTCCATGTATTCTAGGTGCCAAACTGGCCTACTAAACTGTACCTTGAATTCAGCATTATAATACTGGTTACTATGCCTTTGCAGAGATTATCATTCATGCCCGGAAGGTACTCTCTTGTCATTTCTGCCTCTTGGAAATCTGGGATTATTTTCAAAGGTTAGTCCAGGTGTCTCTCCTAAGTGAAAATTTGTCTTAATTTTTCTAGTTGATAATATTCTCTTTTCAAATTATTTGATATTTACTTATCTGTGGAGATGTATCTGCTTGGAGAAATATTAACTTCTGAAGGGAAAGTACTATTTCATTTATTTATTTGTATTCCCATCCCTTAGTCTAGTACTTGCCTAACATACTTCTTGGTCAAGACAATGACATAAACTGGATCTATACAGTGAAAGTCTATATAGGACTGTGCTTGATCCCACAATGTTACCAAAAACAGGTGGTACTATACAAAATGTATCATTCTGTTATTATTAAAGTTTTGCAAGAGAACTTTCAGACACCTTTGGATCTTAGAGGTAGTAAGAAACAAATTTTACTGGCACCAAATATCAGCTATAAGTATGAAACTTGTGTGAAAATTGCTACTAATTTGTATAGCATATTTGGAAAATGTTAACACTAGCAAACTTTTAATACTTGTCTGCATTGATTTTTTGCTTTTGGAAGGAAATAACAAACATACTGGTAGTAGCTTATTATTTTACAAAGTATTCATTAGAAAGCTTTCATAGTTGCTAAGAAAAAAAAAGTGTGAGAAAAATATTTCTCAGTATATGAACTTCCCAAGGCAAACTTTGAAAGCATATAACTCATTGAAATGATAGTCCTGGATGGTATTATTGGAACATCTTACCCAATAATCTGAATGTTTCAACTGATGAATATATTAGATATATTTAGACTAGAACAAAAGTCTTAGTGGAGCAACACATACAACTCTACCAGTAATGGTAATCACTGGTTTTACATTCTTCTTACAAATAGTGTGTGCCATGCCTAAGGTTGATTTGTTTTGAAGTGTCTGCCGATGGAGAGACTGCAGAAACCTATAAATAAAACAACTCTTGGCTGAGAAAGAAGCTGAAAGAAACTTTCTAACTAGTCATAATTTCAGAATACTGAAATAAACAATTGCCTGAGTTTCCTGTTAACCTCTTTTACAAGGTAACAAGAGTTCTGCTCAGAAATCTTGGTGTTTTGGCAACAAGATTATACGATGATCAGTTCTGATGGACATGGCTCTCTTCAACAATGAGATGATTCAAACCAGTTCCAATTGTTCAGTGACGAACATCTACACCCAGAGAAAGGCCTGTGGGAGTGTGACAGCATTTTCACTCTTTCTGTTGTTGTTTGTTTGCATTTTGTTTGCTTCTCTGTCTTTTTTTTTTTTTACTGGTTTGATTTGATTTTTCTTGTGCAGCATGATAATTGTATAAATAGGTATGCATATACTGGATCTAACATATTTCTACCATGTTTAACATGTATTGAACTGCTTGCCATCTAGGGGAGGGCATGGGGGAAGGAGGGGAAAATTGGAACACAAGGTTTTGCAAGGGCTAATGTTGAAGAATTGTCCACACATATGTTCTAAAAAACAAAAAGCTTTAATAAAGAATTTTTTAAAAATCAAAAAAAAAAAAAAGAAAAAGAAAAAGAAAAAAAGAAATCTTGGTGTTTGGTTCTTGGTATGGGTGTAGTAGTAATCAGGACTCCATTGGAGACTGAGAATGGTGCTGGAAAACATGTCCAAATTGTAAAAGTGCTGCTCCCTGCCTACTTCAAATGGTTCCCAATTCCAGAGAGCAACACTGGGCTTGCCCTGCTCAGAATGACTTTGATTATTGCCACTTCTGGATGTACCTGTACTGCTAGGCTATCTTGCAGTATGTCCATTCCTCCCCAGGAAGAAATAATAGAAAGATGATAGTTTGATTAATCTCAAAATTCAGAAAAAAAATCAAAAGTAGCAAATGAAATAAACATTGAAGATTTGTATCTTACTAAAGCTGCTTATTGCAGAACTCTCTGGCTTCTTATAAGTCCTACTAAGATGTTTCCTGCCTGTGATGGGATAACAAATAAAATGAATTAACAAGAGATAATGTGGGGCAACTAATACTGAAGAAGAAAGAGGTTTAGGTGTGTTAGACTAATTACTTTAATTTCTATGATATAAAATCATATTACATATTGTTCAATTATCTGTGTCTACAAGTGCTTTTATATGGCAGATGGTATCTTTAGTAGTCTTAATGTTGTTGATGTGATCATTATTTCTGCCATATGGCTTTCTTACTACATTATTATTTTATGTTTGATACTTTGTATATTCAGAATTATTTATATAGAAGTTAAAAAATGAATAAATCTTTCTTTTATGAAATAATAGTTTCTTTGTGTTTCAGCAATAAAATACTATTTCTGATATTGATTTTTTTAACTTTTCTTTTTTTCCTCAATTTTATTTTTCCAAATACATGTAAAGATAGTTTTCAACAGCAAGACATTGTGTTCCAAATTCTCTTTTCCTTCCTTGTGTCTCCCTCTTCTCAAGACAATAAGCAATCTAATATTTGTTAAACATATACAATCTGAGGTTGATTTTTAACTGTGAGATTGTTAGTCTAAGATTTCTATAATATTCTTTAAACTAGAGTTTTATCTGTGATGACTTGTATATGATTATAGTATTTTCAACATCTACATGATTTCTTTTTTTCCCACAGTGTAAAAATGCCTATTTTTTCAAACACTTTTATACCTTACTTAAAATTTTTTTGGTCTTTTTGTTATTTTTATATGAATAAGAAAATATGTAGCCCTCCCCTGACAGCAATGTTTTAGGTAATGGGTTCTTTGGTATTGGTTCCAATTGGGGAAAACTAAATTATTAGGACTTTAAAAAATCCAAATAACTTAAGGGATGGTTATTTGCATTATAATCAGGGTTCTTTGATTTACAAAAAAAAAAAAAGGATTCCTTTAATGGGGCTTCTTTGAATAAAAACTTTAATGATAATATCAAGAACTACAGAAGCTAGGCTGTGGGGCTGGGTAGCATTATTAAGATCTACTGTCTAGATAAGGATGGGAAGAACATCTGTGATTTTTGTGGGTAAACATGGAAAAATCTAAAATCATAATGTAAGACCTCAGAAAAATGATTGAATTCTAAAAGAAGTTGATAAAGACAGGATAGTTTCTTAAAATTAGGGAATTTACCAAAAAAATCTTGATGCTTATGGAACCCACAAATTAACAGAATGAAGGATAACCACGTCATACTAATAATGGCAAGACTAAATAACTTACCTGTTTACAAAATAATCCCTGAGGATAATAAAGGCTCTACAAAGATGATCTACTATAATTACTTATTGGCAATAGCCAAGTTGGCAGGATATGGGGACAATCAAGTTGAGGCTGATAGTTATTCATTTCAAAAGACTCCAGTCATCTTGCAGCTTACTTAATACACACTATTTGATCCAATGATCTCACTGTTTCACAAACAAGACATTCCATCTCTGTCCCATGATGCCTAAGACATCTCCCTCCTTTACTCTTAACTTAAAACTCTCTGGCTTCCTGTAAATTCGAACTAAAATCCCACCTTCTATAAGAAGCCTTCCCCAAGCCCCGTAATTCCAGTACTTTCCCTCTGTTAATTATTTATCCTATATATAGTTTGTGGTTGTGCTTATATTTATTAGCATGTTTTCCCCCCAATAGATTGTAAGCTATTTGAAGGCAAGGGCTGTCTTTTGCCTTTTTTTGTATCCCAGATCTTAGGATGGTACCTGATACATAGTAAGTATTTAATAAATATATATAGAATTAAACTATGTCAAAGAGATCTCTTGCCACTCTTACAAAGTCTACCTGACCAGTAGATCAGAAACAAATATGTCAAATAAAGGTGACTTTGCACACTATTCCTGAAGAACTAATAAAAATGCTAGCTAGTCTGGATCCTCTATAAACTCAAGATTTGGAAGGCAGGATGAATGAAGGTTATGATCAACCAATACTATCAATTTGCACTAGTACAGGAGCAGTTAGCTCATCAGTCACAGAAAAGCAAGGGCTCTCTAATCAGTGATCACTAACTTATAGTGTCTTAAGTGAAAATAAGGGGAAAATTATATATGTAGCCTGACAGTAATGCACGTGCTTTCCAATGCAACGTATGCCTTTTTATGTAATTATTTGTGTTCAATGATGCACATGTTAATTGCTGCAAGCTCCTTTGTAAAATTAAAATTTTCTCTCTCATACATTTATTTGCTTTGTATTATTGTCACACATTTATTATATAGTTTGTTAAGCATGTTTAATTTTTGGTTAAATTAGTTTGGCTATGTATAACCTATCAATGTTATAGAGTAAATGTAAGTGATTCTGTTAAGGCTTGCATTGTCTACCTTGCAAAAGGACCTAAGTCATTAAAAACTCTGTGAATTATACTTCTTCATAGCTCTGGAATAAAAGAAGTTATTTTGGGATTAGAGCTAGAAGGCAAAGGTTTGTTTTTATTTCCTAATTAAGTAGAAATTTTAATTTTTAGGAAAGAGAAGAAAGTTGGTTATTGGATTTGGATTACAAAGTGCCCCACACACCTTTCTTTAGTATATTAGAGATTCTTTAGTATAAGGTACTCAGGGAAAATATTTAAGACATTTAAGGCATTCAAGAAAGTATTTAAGATGGATGATGCTGAATATTCTGAAATGATTGTGATTTGGGATTACAGATCTTCTACTACAAAATGTAGACTGAGAGAAGTCATGAGTAAAGACTTTTTTTCCCCTTCACCTTCTCTGCCTGGTACCTGTCTATCTACAGTCACTAAAATATGATTTGCTAATTTATTGTAAACTGAATTTTGTCTCAACCACATGCCAGAGGGTAACTAGAAACACACAGAAATATAAAGTGAGGCTGAGAATCCAACCTCTGCCTAAATGTTAAGAATTTTCCTAATTATGGGCTTGAAATGCCCCCAGTAACTTTTTCTCCATAATTAAACTCCCTAAAGATGAAAAAGAAGGAGCAAAGTGGACCTCAAAGGCCATTACATTGTTCCCAAGGTTTAAACAGAACTAATTATTATAATAGGGTGTTATGCAAATATACGAAGGGCTGTTGATTATAACAGCCTCTCCTTGTTTTTTGATAATGTCATCACAGCAATTAATGAAAGGATGGGTTACATTACTCTGGCACTTAGCTATGAACTGCTTGGGATGAGCTACAAGCCAGCTAAGAGTTACAAAGAGTTTCACTGAGAAAAGGCAGAGACAGTTTATGAGATCACTGCTGTGATGCTCTATATTTTAATGGGAAAACTAATGGGAAAATAAGCCAATTTGGCTTGAAGGTCACTGTCAAGCCTTCATTCCTTTTAAATTTTCTGTAAGGATCTTCACTTGTGCTTAATGTTTATATAGTCTCCCTGCTTTTTTTTCCCTTCATTTTCTCTTATAATCTCAGATAGAGTCAAGTCTTTGTAGTATGCTAATGTAGCTTTTCCTTATTTATTCTAAGGTGATGACTTTTCTGAATATGAAAACTTTTTCTTCTAAAGTTCCCATAATTTTAAAAGTAAGAAACTTTTTTTTTTACTAATTTTCTCATTTTAATTCCAATTCATTTAAAAATGTTATTATTTTTTTACAAATGTATAATCTCTGAACATTTTGAAACACAGCTAGCAGGGGTGTATAAAATACAGGATATCCCAAAAGATAATTTTGTGCATGCATAGCAACGGAAGGGCATGATAATATGTTTATTTATGGGATGAGATTCTAAAACTTGTTCCTCCTGTTGATTTTGTTACTTTCATCAATAGCACTATGATTCACCCAATTTCCCCATGTTTAAAACATTTGATTCTTTTCCTTGCCTGTATCATCTAAGAGGGAAAGAATCAAATACTGCCACAGATACTATGGCAATAGTAAATCTCTTGCATTTGTCCTTCCCACTATCTTTATTTCCACTACTGACAGTCTAATACAGGTTCTCATTGCCACTTGCCTGATCTCTTGCAATAGTAATCCCAGAGCTTTTTTGGTTTTTGTTTTTTCCCTCCTTTCTCTCCTTTCAATCTGACTGTTCATACAGGTAGTAAGACTAATTATCCTTGTCCATAGATAGATATGCACATGATCCTTCTCTGCTTAAAAAACTTCAATGGCTCCATACTGTCTTTTTAGTAAAATAAAAATGTTTTTGGTTGATATGCAAGGCTCTCTACAGCTTAGTACAATCCTACCTTTCTAACTTTATCTGATATTGTCCTTTATTACATCACACCAAGGTTTTCTGCCTACTGTTTAGCCTCCAGTGGAAAGAGGAGAAATGCCATTCTATTGTGCTTGTTCTACTTTTGGCTTTAGGGGAAGAAGAAAAACACCATTCTGTTATTCCAGATTTCTTTCCTGGTATCCTATCTCCCTTGGAAACAGGAGAAATATGATTTCATTGCACATACATCTCCTGTTTTTGTGGTGAGGAGAGAAAACACCAGTCTCCTGCCTGGTCTTCAGACTTCCTTACAAAAGGGAAAGGCCACCTAATTAAGTCTCCATCCTAGTTTCATGACTTGGAAAGCGGAGTAATACCATTCCTTGAACTCCACATACTAACAACCAAAGAAAGGATTTAGTATGAAGAAAGGATATATTGCTTTAATAAATATCTACCTGAACTAATTTCTCAATGATCCACAAATTTCTCCCTAGTTAAATCTTTCATACCTTACTGATTCTGAACACTTAAGGTCAATGTTCAATTCCCATTCCCCATCCTACCATTCTCCACAACTCAATCCCCACAGTGACTAACTCTAATACCATCCATCTAACACCATAATACCATCCTTTTTTTTTTATAAAGCTTTTTATTTACAAAACATATGAGTGACCTTTCAACACTGACCTTTGCAAAAAAACCTTTTTTTCCCAAGCTTTTTCTTTCCTTCCCTCCACCCCCCACCCCTAGATGACAGGTAATCTAATACATGCTAGATAGGATAAATTATATGACAAATACAATACATGTATACATATCTATACAGTTATCTTACTGCACAAGAAACATCAGATCTAGAAAGAGAAGAAGAAAAAAAACAACCTAAGAAGGAAAACAAAATGCATGGAAATATTCACAGAAAGCGTTAAAATGCTGTGTTGCGGTTCACTCTCAGTTCCCACAGGCCTCTCTCTGGATGTATATGACTATCTTCATCGCAGCACAACTGGTTTGAATCACATCATTGTTGAAGAGAACCATGTCCATCAAAATTGATCATCGTATAGTCTTGTTGCTGTGTTTAATGTTCTCTTGGTTCTGCTGATTTCACTCAGCATCAGTTCATGCAAGTCTCTCCAATCCTCTCTGAAATCCTCCTGTTGGTCATTTTTTACAGAACAATAATATTCCATAACATTCATATACCATAATTTATTCAGCCATTCTCCAATTGATGGGCATCTTTTCAATTTCCAGTTTCTTACCACTACAAAAAGGGCTGCCACAAACATTTTTGCACATGTGGGTCCCTTTCCCTCCTTTAAAATCTCTTTGGGATATAGGCCCAGTAGAAACACTGCTGGGTCAAAGGGTATGCACTGTTTGATAACTTTTTGAGCATAGCTCCGAATTGCTCTCCAGAATGGTTGGATCCGTTCACAGTTCCACCAACAATGTATCAGTGTCCCAGTTTTCCCACATCCCCTCCAACAGTTATCATTATCATTTCCTGTCATTTTAGCCAATCTGACAGGTGTGTAGTGGTATCTCAGAGTTGTCTTAATTTGCATTTCTCTGATCAATAGTGACTTGGAGCACCTTTTCATGTGACTGGAAATAGTTTCAATCTCTTCATCTGAGAATTGTCTGTTCATATCTTTTGACCATTTGTCAATTGGAGAATGGCTTGAATTCTTATATATTTGAGTCAATTCTCTATATATTTTAGAAATGAGGCCTTTATCAGAACCTTTGGATGTAAAAATATTTTCCCAGTTTACTGCTACCCTTCTAATCTTGTCTGCATTCATTTTGTTTGTACAAAAACTTTTTAACTTGATATAGTCAAACTTATCTATTTTGTGATTAATGATGACCTCTAGTTCTTCTTTGGTCACAAATTCCTTCCCCCTCCACAGGTCTGAGAGGTAAACCATCCTACATTGTTCTAATTTGTTTATAATATCATTCTTTATGCCTAGATCATGAATCCATTTTGACCTTATCTTGGTATATGGTGTTAGGTATGGGTCAATGTCTAATTTCTTCCAGACTAGTTTCCAATTATCCCAGCAGTTTTTGTCAAATAGTGAGTTTTTATCCCAAAAACTGGGGTCTTTGGGTTTATCAAACACTAGATTACAATTGTCATTGAGTATTTTGTTCTGTGAACCTAACCTATTCCACTGACCCACTACTCTATTTCTTATCCAGTACCAAATGGTTTTGGTGACCACTGCTTTATAATATAGTTTTAGATCTGGTGCAGCTAGGCCACCCTCATTTGCATTTTTTTTCATTAATTCCCTTGAAATTCTTGACCTTTTGTTTTTCCAGATGTATTTTGTTGTTATTTTTTCTAGTTCAGTTAAATAATCTCTTGGGAGTTTGATTGGTATAGCACTAAATAGATAGATTAGTTTAGGCATAATACCATCCTTAATGAAATGCTTATTCCATAGTTAACACCCCTTTCTTCTTATTTCAATTAAACATCAAACATTTTCATATTAAATCTTTTCCTTTCCCACTCTCATCTTCTGGCTCTCACCCAAGACTTGGATTTTTACTGATAATACAACTTCCTTTCTTTTCCAAGACTGGTTTTACTTTTGCTCATTTCATCCATTCACTGGTCATGGAATATTTCCAGATCCCCATAGCCACTTCTAGGTTCTCTTCTGCTACCATCATTCTGTAATTTCTCCTCTCAATCAAAATTCTGGTAGCTATTGCTTACTGATTCTCCTCTTCCTTTCTCAATGAATTCAGTGCCTGATTTAATCTTTGTCTTCTTCAGCTTCTGCCTTATGCTAGGAAAATTCAACATATATATTAATACTCCCTCATACAATAGGACCAATATATAGCTCCTCAATTTACTCATTTCCCATATCAACTCTTTCATTCCTCCTCAGCCACAGATGGTCAAATCCTTAAATCTTACCATCACTCACAAATCTACCACTCTCTGTTCATGAACTCTGTATTTCCCTTATATGACCATAATCTATTGTTATTCTATCTTCCTTTTTGCTCTGAAATGCTAAACCCTGCCTTAGTCTATATATAACCAACAAACACTCATCCCATTTTCCCCAAGTCATCATCCTAATATCCTATTTTCCCCATTTTGAACAATTTGTGAACCAGTTCAACTTCACACTTTCCTCTTCTCTTGAATTCCCTGTCTTCCTTATCACATCACCAATTTTGCTCTACTAAATTTCAGCCTTGGATCATTTCCATTATCCATTGCCTTTGTTCTTACATGAATGCTGCTGAACCTTACTTGAGAAATTCATGAAACAATGCTAATTAGATCCACTACAAATTTATGTTACATAAATTCAACTGGCCTCTTATTTTACACTGCTCTAATTAACTCACTATCCTATTTACCACAGAGGCTTTCTAAGTTTTTTCATTTTCCCTGAAACCTCCCCTGGTTCCCCTTTCCTCCAACCTCTCAGCTGAGAACCCTGTCTCATATTTTACTGGAAAAAAAATTGATACTATTCATCAAGAGTATCCTCTTCCTCATCTTACATCACCCAGCTCTTCTGTCAGAATTTCCTCCTTGACCCCTATCTCACATAATTAGAAGGTCCTTCTCCTTGGCCAAGGGGAATTCCTCTACATGCATAAATGATTCTATTCTACCCTGTCTTCTCTAACAGATTTTCTTCTCTATTATCTGTATTTTCTCAGATAGAGACATGTCTTTATATTATGCCAACATAATTTTTCCTTTTTTATTCCAAGATGATGACTTTTCTGAATATAAAATTCCATATTTTTCATATTTATATTCATATTTTGAGTATTTCATATTAAACTGGCTACATATCCATGTTTCCTTTATCTTCAAAAGACCCCCATTTGATCTATCCATCTTCACTAGTTATCATTTCATATTCCTCTTCCCTTTTGTGATTAAATTCATTAAGAAGGAATTTGTCTATAATAGATGTCTCTACTTTCTTTATTCTCACTCTCTTCTTAACTCTGTACAGTTTGGTTTCAAACTTTATCACTCTCTCCAAAGTTACTCACAACTTCCAAAATGCCAAATTTGATGATCTTTTCCAAACTGTCAGGCACTCTTATTTCCTTGATATTCTCTTCTCTTAAGGTTTTTATGATATTATTTTCTATTGATTCTCTTTCTATTTATTACCTGCTTCTTCTACCTAATACCTACTACTTTCAGACTCCTTTGGAGCTTCATCCAGCTCATACCTGTTAACAGTGGGTTAATAGATGTCTTTGCCCCTCTTCTCTTTTCTCTCTTTGCATGGTGATTTCATCAGTTCCTATGGATTAAGTGATTATTTCTCTGCTAATAATGGATATCTAAAACCTGATGTCCCATAGATATCCAACTAGTTCAGAACTGAACCTACTGTCTTTCTCTCCTAATCCTCCTCTCTTCCTAACTTACTACTGAGGGTAATACCATCCACTAAGTCATCCAGGATTGTACCTTAGATGTCTTTAGCTTCTTATTATTTTAGTCCTCCCTCTAACTCCCCTTCAATCTGTTGTCAAGGTCTATTGATTTCCTATCACATTGCCACAATCATGGTTCAGGTCCTCATCATCTCATCACCTAAGATTAGGGTTGGATAGAAAAACCACAAAAATTTTTGCACATGAAGGAATCATAGGATCACAGATTTAGCACTGAAAAAGACATCAAAGGCCTTCTAATCAAACCCTTTCATTTTCACGAATGAGGAAACTGTGACCTAGTGAGGTTAAGTTATTAGTTCAGGTCATATAGCAGGTAAGAATCAGAGGCAGGATTTAAACCTAAAGTCTTACTCCAAACCTAGCAATACATTCACTGTACTATGTTGCTTCAATGCCATTAGAAGATTTTGAGAGACATGATTATTAAAAATTAATGATTTAGGAAGATTCAGTTCCCTCCTTTTCTATGTTTATTTCAAGACTTCAGTCTCTAAAGAATGCACTAACTTCCTCTATCTAATGCTACCCAATCTGACAAGAAATCTCTAATCTAAGGTGAATTCCATTTAATCAAACTTGAGTGGAAACACAGCCTTTTGTCTAAATTGCCCAAGAGGGGGTCACTTGGCCCCTTATTGTAATATTCATTCTCTCACTGATTATTACCCAATCAATGTTGATTCTCTTCCTGGAGAAATCTGCTATTCAAAGGTTATCTAAACTGTGAGTCTGCCTCCATGATTGTCTGGTCAAAGAGAGAAATAGCCAAATGATCATCCTTTTATTAAAATGCTAGCATTGTTAATAAAAAGATTAAATTACCCAGAAATTATGCCTCTCAAACCCTTTAAAATACCACAGATAAAAATGTTTATTTAGAAATATGCTCATGTTTTAAAAGTGCAATGAGATGTATAAAGAGAATAGTATAATGAAACATATGGAGAAGTCATAAAATATGCATAATTTAGATGGTTAGCAAGATTCATGAATGTAACAGTACAATAATATGAAACTATTTTAAGGATGTACTGAAATTCACTCATGCAACAATGTCATGAAATGTATATGTACATATATGCATATGTACATGGAAACAAAGACCTATAGTAAAAGTAGGCAAAGGATAATGTCTATATAGAGAAACATCTGCAAGTTACCTATCCTAGGCTAGTCCTTAGCAATTACTAAAGACCAGTGCAGTTATTTAAAACCTCAAACGCAAATTAGGCAGAAAACTGAGGTTTGGATCGCATCTATGGACTACAAATATGACCCCATGTAAGTGATGTAAGCTCTTTTGTCTCAGTTTTTCTATTTGTAACATGGGAATAATTCCTGCAATAGCTGTTTGACAGGGAGATTGAGGTCTAAATGACATATTGTATATAAAACACTTTGGAAACCTTAAAGTGCTATAAAAATGCTGGTTGTTATTGTTCTCACCTATATTACTTAGATAAATTCTTCAGTTTTCAATGTGGTTTTGAAGATCTGTCTGAGACAATGAGCCAAAAAATAGACAAAGATTGCTGTTTAATTAACTCTTAGTAATAAATGAGAGGGAACCCATTTGGCTGGCTGAAAGAATAATTTGAATAGATCCTAATCCCATTGCTACTCTAATTCCAATAAATGTGCCATGTCAGTATGTATAATTTGTAAGTAAAGTGGACTCAGTGGTTGAGAGGAATTCATGAGTTACACTAACCAAAATTTGTTTAAAGGGAGGATTGCATATTACTTTGGTCCCATCCAGGAAACACCAGGAGCTACAGAACACTTGAGATTATAAAACGACTCATAAACCCTCTGCACTGAGAATTTCCTGCTACTCTGACAAGATGGGAGAGTTCCTGAATACTACCTCTTGACAACTGCAACATACAACACAGAGAATCCCTGCATAGCACTCAGATTTTGACACAGCCTTCTGTGAGAACCATACTTCAGATAACAGCCAAGGTTTTAGGTGATTTTAGGATGGTTTGTACCATCCTAAGATAGGAAGCAAAAAATATGAAATTTTCCCATAGCAAATGGAAGGAAGTTTCATGGCTAGAAAGGCCTCAAGGTCAATTGTACCATAATCAGAAGCCACAGCTGGAAGCATTTCTATATTTTGTCATATAATTTCAAGTAAGAAAGCTTAAAATTCACAGAATTCTTGATATTTGGTCTTTCCACAATGTTAACTGAATAAAATCCATGAACAACAGAGAATGGTGAGAATTCATTTCAGAATCTTCCTTCTAGTAGCTGGCAACTCACATACACCATTTGTGAGTTTATGATCTATTCATGAATATCATGCATTTTACCAGGAAAGAAAATGAATCTTTAAAAAAAGCCTCAAGAATCTTACCAACCTGGAACTGTGAATGGATCCAACCATTCTGGAGAGCAATTTGGAGCTATGCTCAAAAAGTTGTCAAACTGTGCATACCCTTTAACCCAGCAGTGTTTCTACTGGGCCTATATCCCAAAGAGATCTTAGAAGAGGGAAAGGGCCCCACATGTGCAAGAATGTTTGTGGCAGCCCTTTTTGTAGTGGCTAGAAACTGGAAACTGAAGGGATGCCCATCAATTGGAGAGTGGCTGAATAAATTATGGTATATGAATGTTATGGAATATTATTGCTCTGTAAGAAACGACCAGCAGGATAATTTCAGAGAGGCCTGGAGAGACTTGCATGAACTGATGCTGAGTGAAACGAACAGAACCAGGAGATCATCATACACAGCAACAACAGTATTACATGATGATCAATTCTGATGGACATGGCTCTCTGCAACAAAGAATTGTCTCAAACCAGTTCCAACTGTTCACTGAAGAAAACCATATACACCCTGAGAGAGGGATATGAAATATGGACCACAACGTAACATTTTCATGATCTCTATTGACATTTGCTTGCATTGTGTTTTTTTTTTCTCTGATTCTTTTTTTTTTTTCTTGTAGATAGGATTTTCTTGCACAACTTGTCAACTATTATTACATTATTAACATGTAGTGGACTTCCTGCCATCTAGGGGAGGGGAGGGGACTGGGGGTAAAGTTTGTAATGGAAAGCTTTGTAAAGATCAATGCTGGGGAACTACCCATACATATGTTATACAAATAAAAAGCTTTAATAAAAAAAAAAAAGAATCTTACCAACCTTTGTTATAAAAGGTATCACAAGAAATCAAAGGCAGTACTCACTTAATAAACCCTGGCTACAGAGAGTTGACAAAAATAGCAAAGAACAGATTCAAGATAACTATGAGAGCTTTTCTAATCAAAACAGATAAAAAGCCCACATGCAAGCACATAGTGACTACTTATGCAAGAATGCTTGTGGCAGCCCTTTTTGTAGTGGCTAGAAACTAGAAACTGAATAGATGCACTTCAATTGGAGAATGGCTGAATAAATTATGGTATATGAATATCATGGAATATTATTGTTCTATAAAAAACGACCAGCAGGATGATTTCAGAGAGGCCTGGAGAGACTTACATGAACTGATGCTGAGTAAAATGAGCAGAACCAGGAGATCATTATACACGGCAACAACAATACTCTATAATGATCAATTCTGATGGACATGGCTCTCTTCAACAATGAAATGTTCAAACCATTTCCAATTGTTCCCTGAAGAAAGCTGTATACACCCAGAGAGAGGGATGTGAAATGTGGACCACAACATAATATTCTCATACCCTCGATTGATGTTTGCTTACATTGTGTTTCCTTTATCTGATATGTCTTTCGTGTAGATATGGTTTTCTTGCACAACAATAAGTGTGGAAATATGTATTCATATATTCAATTTGCCAAGTATTTTAACATAATTAACATGCAGTGGATATCCTGCCATCTGGGGGAGGGGTGAGGAGTTGGGGGGAAAAATTTGTAACAGAAAGCTATGTAAGGGTTAATGTTGAAGAATCACCCATACATATGTTTTGCAAATAAAATAAAATAAAAAACAAACAAACAAACAAAAAAACAAATGGAACAACAATCTGGAATTATAGGTTCTAATTCTGGCACCACTACTAATTAGTTATTTTTCTGTTGGCAAGACACTTAGCTTGTCTGTGAGTCAGTTTCCCCATGTGTAAAATGAGAGGGTTGGACTAGATTAATTTCACATCAGTTTAAAATTCTGTGATTGTACCAAAATTTATTATCTATAAATGTTATATTTTTCTTAATAAATTCATTTTTAATTAAAAAACATATTGACTACTTACAGTACATTCTTAAAATAGTCTGTCATTGCATTTTTAGTAATTTTGATATTTGATTATAAACTTCATGAGGATGGAGAGTACATTTCAATTTTCTTTGTTCCATTACCTATCATGAAGTGGGTGATCAATAACTATCTGATAAATGAATGAATGTCCATTTAAGGAGTAACATGACATAGTGATGCATATCCCAAACTAATCTGGTCACAGAAGACTTTGAGGCTTTAAATACTTTGATGGAACTCACAAATATTGCTTCAGGAATCTAGGGACAAAAATATAAATGCCCCAGGACAAAAAAGAATCAGGGAAATAATATAGAGAATTACTGCCATTTTCTATTCAAAGAATTACTATGGGAATAGGTATATTTTTATATTTTAGAAGGAAAATAATGTTCTCTTTCTCATGAGTCCATATACACACTGTGTGGAATGTAGATGAAAATACTGGTAGAGTGAGTGAAAACCTACAGGTAACTAGCCTTCAACCCCAGGCTATATGATCACTTGTGAGATAAAAATGTAGAAGGAATTCCTGTTCAACTACAAATTAGACTAGGCGAACTCTCAGTTTCCTTTTAATATGGATTCTGCAATTTCATTCTGAACTCTGTAAATTCATCTCCCTGGCCCTCAATTCCCTCATCTATAAGATAAGGGAGATGCATTAGATGATTTAAAGTTCCTTCTAAGCTCTAAAATCCCATCTTAAGATACTTTCAAAAGGATACACCATTTGTCACTTTAAGGGCCCACTCACTTGCATTTTTAGATACAGTCATGCTCTTTGGTACTCTGAAATATTCTAGATCTGCTTTCAAGAGGCTTTGACAAATGTGCATCAAGAACTGTTCAAAGCAATATTGTTGAGCTCATTTAACATCAATGGCCTCATACTCATTCATGCATTCAATTTTCCTACACAATTCATTTAAAACATAAACTTTCCTTTGGGGCATTTGTGTCAGGGCTAGTCTTATAAACAGGCAGAGCAGGTTTGATTTGAGCGGGATAGGGAAGCTCTATTGGCCAGTCTCTCTACTCCCCTTTCTTCTCTACTTGATGGCAAATGTGTTGACCTTTTAAAATGCACTTGGCCCTCAGAAAAGTTAAAACCTTAAGTTGTATGACATTATGCTCTGCCACTTAATAATGATTATTTTAATACATGTAGTAATTAGGGTAGAGTGTACATAACAGAAGATATATTGACTTTGAGGAAGTTTTGAGGAAGAGGGACAAAGTATTTGATCCCTAATACTATCTCTGCAAAAGATAAATCTATAGAGAAAAAAATCAAAATGTCCAAGAACTCTAGAACCTCAGAGTTATAAGAGATGTCAGAGATCTTC
This sequence comes from Myrmecobius fasciatus, assembly GCA_023553655.1. Classification (NCBI taxonomy): domain Eukaryota; kingdom Metazoa; phylum Chordata; class Mammalia; order Dasyuromorphia; family Myrmecobiidae; genus Myrmecobius; species Myrmecobius fasciatus. The sequence continues at coordinate 380,428 of JAJPUD010000956.1, forward strand.
AGGTTAAACCCCTATTTAAACAAGAAAATCCTTTACAAAATCACGGACAGGTATCCATTGGGCCTCAACTTAAAGACCACATGTGAACAGAATTCCACTATACCCAAGAAGGCCATTCCATTTTTAGACAGTTCTAATGGTTAAGAAAATTTTCTCTGTATACAGCCCAAATTCACCTCTTAACAATTTCCACATGAAAGACCTTTCTCAATAACCTGAATGAAGATAGATGGAGGCAAGACAGAGGGACGGAGTCTGCCTAGCCTCCAGTTCTCTTTTGCAAATAATTTCTCTGGGTTACTCTCTTTTATTTTTTTCTCAGCTTAACGAAGTTGAGGGCTGGGTTTCCCTCTCTTCCAGATGATAGACTGATGCTCAATTTTCCTGTCCTCCTCTCTCTATCCCCACCTCCTCCTGTGTCTAAACACATCCTGATCTTTTTGCTGCTAAGGTCATTTATCTACCTTTAAATATTTCTATTCTATTTCCCCATTAATGTCCTCCTCTGATGCCTCTTCATAAATGAAAGCTTCCAGTGTACCAGAATAGGAAGGGGCCTTAGAGGTTAACAAGCATATGAAAAAAATCCCTTTTATAATACACTCAGTAAGTGGTCAGCCAGCATTTCCTTGAAGACTTTTGGTGAGGGGAACCTGCTGCTTCCAAAATGCCAGCCTATTTCATTTAGTGTCAACAGATTTCCCTAGATCAGTTTCTTAAAGGCCTTAAAATCCCACAAAAAGATTCCTCAAATATACTTGTCAAAATAAAAACATATAACATATAAAGAAAAACATTATTTGTTGATTATTGTATCAAATTTTCATTGATTTTTATATGTACTTTGTAAAGCTTCATTCTATGCAACATACTGGCATATTATTTATAGTTGATTAAATAGAATATTTTTGGCTATTTCTTTAAACGGTCTTTGGTCAGTAGCCTTATCTTCCACTACAAAAATGAAAAAAATAAGATTCAGACTGTAAAATTTTCATTTACAGTATCTTTTCCATGAAATAATTTCCTTTAAGTACAAGGATTAACTATAATGTAGGTGACTAGAATTTTTGGGGGGTAGGACAGGATACTAAATTGGAATTTAAAATTATCACAAACAAATGAACAAAATATGGTAGGGCACAATTAATGAAAAAAAAAGAGAAAAGAAAAACTAACAGACAAATTTTTTTTTTTTATATTTTTTTTAATTTTTATTTTATTTGAATAACATATGTGTGGGTAATTCTTCAACAATAACCCTTACATAGTTTTCCGTTACAAATTTTTCCCCCCAACTCCCCACCCCTCCCCCTAGATGGCAGGATATCCACTACATGTTAATTATGTTAAAATATTGGCAAATCGAATATATGTATACATATTTCCAAACTTATCATTGGTGTGCAAGAAAAATCTTATCTACACGAACGATATATCAGATAAAGGAAACACAATGTAAGCAAACATCAATCAAGGAGTATGAGAATGTTATGTTGTGGTCCACATTTCGCATCCCTCTCTCTGGGTGTATATGGCTCTCTTCAGTGAACAATTGGAGGTGGTTTGAAACATTTCATTGTTGAAAAGAGCCATGTCCATCAGAATTGATCGTCATATAGTACTGTTGTTGCTGTGTATAATGATCTCCTGGTTCTGCTCATTTCACTCAGCATCAGTTCATGTAAGTCTCTCCAGGCCTCTCTGAAATCATCTTGCTGGTCATTTCTTACAGAACAATAATATTCCATAACATTCATATACCATAATTTATTCAGCCATTCTCCAATTGAAGGGCATCTATTCAATTTCCAGTTTCTAGCCACTACAAAAAGGGCTGCCACAAACATTCTTGCACATGTGGGGCCTTTTCCTTCCTTTATGATTTCTTTGGGATATAAGCCCAATAGAAATGCTGCTGGGTCAAAGGGTATGCACAGTTTGATAACTTTTTGAGCATAGCTCCAAATTGTTCTCCAGAATGGCTGTATCCGTTCACAGCTCCACCAACAATGCATCAGTGTCCCAGCCTTCCCACAACCCCTCCAACATTCATCATTAACTTTTCCTGTCATTTTAGCCAATCTGACAGGTGTGAAGTGGTATCTCAGGGTTGTCTTGATTTGCATTTCTCTGATCAATAGTGATTTGGAGCACCTTTTCATATGACTATAAATAGTTTTAATTTCATCCTCTGAAAATTGTCTGTTCATATCCTTTGACCATTTATTGATTGGAGAATGGCTTGAATTTTTATAAATATGAGACAATTCTCTATATATTTTAGAGATGAGACCTTTATCAGAACCCTTAAATGTAAAGATGATTTCCCAATTTATTGCTTCCCTCCTAATCTTGTCTGCATTGATTTTGTTTGTACAAAAACTTTTTAATTTAATATAGTCAAAGTTATCTATCTGGTTTTCAATTAAAAGTTCCAGTTCTTCTTTGGACATAAATTTATTCCATCTCCACAGGTCTGAGAGGTAAACTATATTATGTTCCTCTAACTTGTTTACAAAATCACTCTTTATATCCAGATCATGAACCCATTTAGATCTTATCTTGGTATGTGGTGTTAGATGTGGGTGAAGCCCTAATTTCTTCCACACTAGTTTCCAGTTTTCCCAGCAGTTTTTGTCAAATAGTGAATACTTATCCCAAAAGCTGGGGTCTTTGGGTTTATCAAAAACCAAATTGCTATAGTTATTGCCTAGTTTGTCTTGTGTTTCTATCCTATTCCACTGATCGACTACTCTATTTCTTAGCCAGTACCAAATGGTTTTGATGACCGCTAACAGACAAAATTTTAAGGGCATATTCATAGACTCCTGATTTAAGATGACATATTAGATTTGACGAGGCAAGATTCAAATATCCAAAGAAGATTCTGAAGCATTAAAAATGCTCTAATTTGAGCTGCTTAGCCTTGAATGAGTTAGCGTAAAAAAAAAAAAAAGTAGCAGTTGTGATAATTTCAAGTCCCACAGACACAGATACAAACTAAATGATAACATACAATTATGGCATACTTTGGAATATATAACTACTTCCCCCATTTGCTTTTCAGTCTGGAGAAACTTTTAAAAATACAAAATAGTTTCCTTGAATATAACTTTAGTGTTATATAAATCCCCACTATAACTAATTCTGTTTTACATTATAAACTAAGCTTTAGTTGATTCAGACATTGAGGGCAGGGATCTTTGTCATTTTTTCCTCAGCAGGGATAGAAGCAATTTCCAATAAAAAAGCTAATCATCTTTGAAAGACTTGTCAACTCATGAGGGACAACTGATATCCTTTGTTAGAACAGATGAAAAGGAAGTGAGTTCTACTTTGCTGAATTTCCTTTCATAAGGGAAAAAAAAAAAAAAAAAAAAAAAAAGACTGTTTTCTACTTTCTTGCCCCAATAAAGTATAGGTGACTTTTTTGGACCCTGAACAGACTATCAACTTCTAAGAGTGCTACAAAAGTCACTGAGAGTGGTTATTTAGTAATACTCTTTCAAAATAACAAGTGGTAAGGACAGGTTAGAAAAGTATATTTTAAGATTGTTAATGTTTTATAATTCCTTTCTAAGTTGAGGGTATATTCATACTTTCTGAAAGTGTCTTAGTATCAAAGAATATGTGGAAAATATACAATCTATTTCTAAATATAAACTCTACCTTTAAAATTAGATGGGAACTTTCATTTTATCCAAATTGACTCCAGTTGTGAAGATCTGACTGATTCATTTCCCTAGTGGGCTCTTTTAAGATTTTCCTCAGGGTGGAGAAACACAAGGGTAAATGTATATCTTGAGTCTCTGCTTATATAATAGAAGGATGTTAGAAATGCAGGACAAATGTAAACTGTCCTAACCCTGAATCTGGCTAAAGAGGACCTTCCAAGTTTGTGATGAATTTAATGTTTAGTATGTTTCCCTAGCTTTAGTCTTTCAACTAAAATGAATACCTTTTGTCACCTTAAATAATTTTCTCTCTTATGGTATTAGAAAGAATGGAAGTACGTTCCTTTATGGTGGCTAGAGATAAAGCAGTTCATAAAAGAACCATAACATGAAAATGTTTTTATGAGTGTCATTAGTTATTTCCTATTTATCAAGCAGGAATATCAGCAGGTAGTTTCATGAATAGTTATGTTTACCACTATATCCTCAGTCTTTGTTAGTTGACTTTGGAATTAGTAGAAAATATGACAGTTCTTCCTTTAAAAAAAAAAAAAAGAAAGAAAACTTTCTCAGAGTTAAGAAAGTAGTGTGATAATAAAGATGCTGTTTAATATCAAATATCGCTATTTTATGAAAGCTATAGATCTTAATATTAATCTTGATCATAGAGAAACATTGCAGCCAATCTATATACAAAAAAAGGGCAGGGCTATATCTAAATGTACCTCGGTAGTTGATGATTTCTGTTCCAAGCACCGGTGTCATCTCTAGGACCGTAATAAAAGCTTTATCCATAGATGTCAGTGGAAATGGAGACATGCGATGTCTTCTTGCCACTTTGGTAATATCAACAGCACTGTGACCTACAACAAGAAGAGACTTCAGCTGAGATTGTGGTTACTAGAACAACAGGAGGGAGGAATAATTTGTGCATATAAATAATTTCCATTCTAAGATATTCCAAAATAAAGACAACAAAACAAAGAAATGACCCACCTCAGAATGCATATATATTTGGATCAAAACACCCAAGCAAATTATAATTTCTAAATTATATGCTAAACCTACATAGGATACATGTTTGGGATTCTAGTGAGCTAATTCAGGAAATAAAAAGGAGTGGTTCAAAGTGGAATTTGGCTGGTCCCCAGAAGGAAAAAGAGCTTATATTTTTGGGCCTAAATATTGTTAGCTCAGGTCTTTTCTTTTTTTATCTGCGTGATTCTAGTCCTAGGGTACTGGAACAAAGAGAAAAAGTATTACGACTAAATAACAAATTACGGTACATTACTGTTGGGGAAATCTTAGGCCTGCAATCAAATTATTGACATAACAATAATCTTCCCTTTAAGGTCTGGTTCTCAATAGGGCAGGTACAGGCAAAGTTTAATCAATCAATTAATCAATAAGAATTTATTAATTGTTTATTAGATGCCAGGTGCTCCTAAGCATTAGATAGGAAGAGGCTTTTATAAATGATCAGGGAGACAATATGTAAATAAATAGGAGCATACCAGGTGAGTTTAGAATAGAAAGAAGGAAATCTATAAGGAAAAATTGTAGATGTTGGGTGGGCAGGGACAGCAGGAAAGTCTTTTGCAGAAGGCTGAACTGAGCTGAGTCTGCTGAGAGGCAGATGGCAAGAGGGAGAGCATTTCAGGGATGTGATGCTCCAGTTACCCAAAGGGAATTTAGTGTTGTATACAAGGAGCAGAAAGTAAGTCAGTTTTTTTGGACACTATTGTGTGTATGATGGGAAGCAAAATATGAGAAGTCAGAAAAATTAGGAATGGACCAAATACTGAAGGACTCCGAACAACAAACTTATAAGTAATAGAAAGTCACTGGAATTTTTTAAACAAGAAGATAGCACAATAAGACCTATAATATGCTTTGACAGGTCTGTGGAACATAGGTTTGAATGAGGAGAGGCAGGGAAACCAATTAGAGAAAATAGTTTAGCTATGAGGTGATAAGGAACTAAACTAGTGGTAGCTATGTGAATGAAGAGGAGATATAGATGCTGTCAAGAGAAGAAAAAAGAAGATTCAGAAATGGATGGGGGTGATCTTGAGTAATAGACATGTGTAGAAAAGAGATGAGTTTGAAGGGAAAGATAATTAGTTCTGTTGTAGACATGCTGAGTTAAAGATATCTACGAGACATCTAGTTTGAAATGTCAAATATACAGTTGAAAATATGGGATTGGAGTTCAACATATATATATATATATGTATATATATATATATATATATCTGTGGATGATTTGCATAGAGATGATAAGTAAACTCTGATGACAGCATCAATGGAGATGGCATAAAGATAAAAAGAGAAGAAGGCCTAAGACAAAGTCTTGGGGAAAATCCACAATTGAAGATTCGTCAAAGGAGACAAAGCAGTTAAGACTGGTAGGAGGAAAATGAAGAAAGAAAGACACTATCAAATCAATGTCATACCACTACAGGCACTGTACCAATTCTACCTTTTTTCTTGGTCATTTGGTTATAAGCACTACTTTTTTTAAAAACGTAATGAGGATAGATCTAATTAGTAATTGTGGATCTAATCTATTATGTCCATATATAATTTAGAATAACTTTTTTTTTTAACTGAATCAGAATGCTTCTTAGAAGGGATTTTGGGAAATTATTGTGTCTCTTACCGAACTAAGAATATTTGCTACTATCAATTAACATTTAATTAACTGGTTCACTGGATTGAGAGATGCAGAAATTAGTAAAAAATAGCCATCACCAACTAATATCTAATGAGATTAGTTAGACAAAGGTAATCAGTTCTTATCCTCTAAGGGCTTTCTCTAAGATCAACAGCATCAGCAAAAAAGAAAAAAAAAACCTATAAGTTTTTGATATTCATAATATCACAACATATGCTAACTGATCATTTTGTAGTAATAGAAATACATATAAAAATTTTAAAAACCCAATTTGAGGGGGCAGTGAGGTGGTGCAATGGATAGAGCACCAGCCCTGAAGTCAGGAGGACCTGAGTTCAAAAGTGGTCTTAAACACTTAACACTTCCTGGCTATGTGACCCTGGGCAAATCACTTAACCCCAATTGCTTCAGCAAAAAAACAAACAAAAAAACAACCAACTTGACTTTTTAATCTTATAAAATTAAAACCAAAAAAAAAAAAAAAAAAAAAAGAAAGAAAGAAAGGGGGTTTACTTTTTTTTCATAATCTTAGGAATTAGTCAGCAAGTCAATGAGTATTTATTAGATTGTTGTTTAGTTATTTTCATCCATATCTGACTCTTCATGACTCTTTTTGGAATTTTCTTGTCTAAAATACTGAAGTAGTTGGCCATTTCTTCTCCAGCTCATTTTACAGAGGAGGACACCAAGGCAAACTGGATTGTGACTTTTATACATAGTTACAGAGATTAGTGTCTAATGTCACATTTGAATTAGGTCTCCCTGACTCCAAGGCCTTCCAACTCTTCATGCACCATCAACCAGACCACTTATTAAGTATTTATAACTTACAAGAACTGGAGATAAAAAGAAATGCAAAAACAATCTCTGCCCTCAATTAGCTCACTATCTAATGGAGAAAATAATATGCAAACAACCAAGTACAAATAAGATACATACAAAATAAACTGGAGATACTTTCAGAGGGGATTCACAAACATTAAAGAAGATCAGAAAATGATTCTTAAATAGGGTGAAATTTTAGTTGAAGAAGTAAACAAGGGAAGGCAGGAGTTAGAAGTGTGAAGATAAGTGCTATCACCCCTATTTACCAAAATGAAGAAGAGGAGTTCATAAATGTGATGTGAATTTTTCAATTATTTGACTAGTCCATAGCAGAGCTAGCTCTAAAACTGATCTCAGACCACAGATATGAAAGGATTCTATCTGAAAATACTAGAAGGTAGAGAGAAGAGATTTCAAGACAATAATAATGATAATGTGAGAAATACTGAAAAGTTAGGTTTCCACAGAATGTTGCAAGCTTCAAGGTAATATAAGAAAATAAATACCACTGACCAATGGGTTTTCAGAATGTGAGAAATTAAAAAAGGTTTCATTTCCATACATTTAAGTGTCGATTTTTCAGAAGCCTTGATCAAACAAGAAATTGGGGAGCTAGGAAAGCACAGGTGGACTCAGCTAATCAGAAAGAATCTTGTGGCTTTAAAAAAGCCACAAGCTTAAGATAATAGCTGATCCACCTCAAACTGGTTGGAGTCAGTGACCAAATTATTATTGTGCCTGCTTAATAGACTAAATGAATATTAAAAACACCTGGAAGGAAGAGGGTTTTTTTTTTTTTTTTGCCATTTTTGAACGTGGGATATATGACAAGGGAGGGAAGCCATGCTTATACATATTTAGGGGGAAACATACAATGGGAGTATTAGAAAGATTGTGACCCGGAAAGACTAATCCAGTCTCTGAAGGGAGGGACTGCACCTAGCTATCATGCATAAAGCTTCTCCCTCTTCCGTGCTCAGAGGAGTAGAACCCACTTCTAGCCAGAAAAGTTAAGAGGATGCCTTAAGATTCTTCTTTAATAAATTTTCCTTGATATCTGATTTTCAATGTCAAGTATGTTTCTAAGACTAGTGGGAGCAATTTGTTGGAGAAGATGGGAAAGAATGGGATCAAGAAGAGTTGTTTTTTTTTTTTTTTTTTATGAGAAGGATGACCTTTTCTGGAGAAGAAAATAGCAAACTACTTCACTATCTTTACCAAGAAAACTCCAAATGGGATAATGATCAAAACTCGTGAGGTATTAAGTGAAGGGGTCTGTAAAATAAGGAGGAAGGAAGGAACTTGAAAAAATAAAAGAAAAATGGGTCTACAAGAAATTGGGGAGACAGTGATTCTCTCCTCCTCACTTTAAAGATAGGAAGGTTGTGAAGCTTTATATGCTTCCAAGATAGGATCAAGATAGGGATGTCCTAGAACCAGCTATTACTGGCTTTCAGAAGTTACCTGTAAAATTTTCATTATAAGCATTACACTTCAGAAATCAGCAAACATTACAAATTAGGGCATAATTTACTGTTCTGTAGATTTTCAAGATTTAAGAAAACGATAGAGAAAATATGAATAATGCAGATTAAATTAAAAAAATTTTCCTCTTAGAAAGCTGATTGTAAAATATTTGCAAGTATACCCCTAAATCAAGAGTACTAAGGGAATTGAGGGGATTGGAGCAGCAAGTGGTTTCTGGGTAGAGCAGCAAATAGAGTGCTGGACCTGGAGTGAGGGAGATTCCTATACATGAGTTCAAATCTGGCCTCAGAAACTATTTGTGTGATCTTGGACAAGTCATTTAACTCTTCTTACCTCATATTCCTAATCTGTAAAATGAGCTAGAGAAGAAAATGGTAAATCATTCCAGTATCTTTGTCAAGAAAATCCCAAATGGGCACACAAAGAGTTGGGCATGGCTGAAAAATGATCTAATAACAACAATGAGCAGCAAGTAGCTATGGCAATTGAGTAAACTAAACTGACTTTATCTTGTGATTCAATTTTGGATTTTGCTCAGTTTTCTTTCTATTCAATTATGGGCCCTAATCCAGTTTCTGTCTTATGAGAAAACCTATTGGGAGAAAACTGTACTACATTGTTTGAACCTAGCTTTATGTGACTGGGAAGCTGGACTACCCCTATGTGCTGTTTAGGGACCCTTAATAAAGGATCTACTCACATAAGGAGTTTTGTTCCACTGTACATTTTAAGCAAATTGTATGTCTTATTTAGGAACTGGCCCTATACTGATCAATCAGCTATTGTTTTCATATTCCTTTGATTGTTTATAGACATCTGAGGAGAGCAGAACGACTTTTTCTAGTTAGTGTTATGCCTCAGTTCCCCTGTCTCAGTTTCCCTTAATTGTTCTCCCTCAATTTCCCTGAATTGTTCTGCCTCAGTCTCCCTGGTGGCAACCCCAGCCCCCTTCCTGACCATTAGGACTAAGATAATTAGGGCTGGAAGTTCTAGCCACTTGCATTCCAAAGAGTCATAAAACTCCTGATGGCTTATGTCCAATATCTGGGCATCTTTCTGGTCTCAGACTCAGTGTCTCCTAACTTCTTATCAGAATTTATTATCCTGCCAGAACTGAATTTACGATCCTTTCCTGGAACTTCTATCCCCCCAGTGCTCTACTGCCTCTCCCCCCCCTCACATTTGTTTCCTTGATCGCTGGAGCCCTATAAGAGTCCCTGGAGTCCCTCTCTCAGCACTGAATGCTTTGAGATAAGAGTCCTATTCAGCCATGTGGCCATGGCTTCCAAACTCTCCACTAATAAATTATTAAAAATCTCTAATCTCTATTCTGTCTCAGTTTCTCCAGCATTACACTAGGAAATTATATCTGTTTGCTCTCCCTCTCCCAAGTTGCAAAGTCCCTAATCTTTCATCCAATGAAAAATCAGTTGGCCTAATGTTGTATTATTTTTTTTCTTTTAATTAATTGGTCTTGATTGTTTTTAATGTATAAAAGTCTATCTCTTCTTGTATTCAGAGTTCAAGTTGAGTGAGACCAGGTGAAGTTTTCTCAAATAGTCTATGAGATGGAGTAGATCAGACTAGGTCTAAGTCACATGATCCCTATTCCCAGAGGTCTGCAAAACCAAAAGAACAGGTCTTGGGCCCCGTTGCAGGAAATCACATGATCTCTAGGCCTAAAGGTCTCTAAAGATCAGACCCTTGGTCAGCTTCAGGAAATGACAGAAATTGGCATGACCCACAGGAAGCAGACAACATTTATGACCACGTCAGTGAGGTTACTTCCTTTTAGTCCATCCAATGAAAAGACTTGGGTCCTTTGGTATTTACCCAGTTTTACTACTTCCTGTTGGTCAGGTCTAGTTCTTTTTGGGAGCTGAGATGCCTTCTTCGTGTGGTGGGCCTTTCCCTGCAGGAAATAAATAAATGCTTTCTTTTTTGTATTTGAAGATGTCTCTGATTAGTTAATTTGGGGAAGGGAGTCTAGCACCTGTCCCACACAAAGTGCAGACTGAAGAGATTTGATCCCAGTTTGCTATTCATTGCTTAATAAATCAATAAGCTTGGAACATCAAATCTTTGTTTCCTCAGTCATTTCAGCTTTTACCACCATAGTACAAGTAGAAACGATGGTCTTGGCAACAAGGAGAGCCATTTTTTTTTTCCACATGAAAGAGAACTAAAGCAGGTAGGGAGGAAATGTGAGATGAAGGGGGAATTTCTTGGTGAATTCTCATTTTTTAGGTGAAGTATGAAGCAAGGTCCTCAGCTGAAAGGATGGGAAAATAGCCATTTGACTCACCATGTTTATGATTTGCATTGTCTTGGTCAAAATCCATGGATTTGGGCTTTTGGGGGAATGCTGACAGTCTCTTAGATACAAACAGTTACAGGGCATTTAGACTAATCATTATTGGTCCTGAGAAACCTATTGTTTATTTAGATTAGCTGCAGGATTCTCTGGGAATTTTGGGTCACTGCAGAAGGAAGTTGGTAGTAATATTTAATTTATTACTCCCCAACATATAACTAGCCTCCAGGGTAGGGTAATTGCCTTGCTAATTTTTTTCTCTTTGTCAGATGACAGGTCAGCAGCTTTTTCTGTGGAGAATAGTTTTCTACCCATAGTTGTCAAATATTTTTTAGTATATGTGCTACTGAAGCAAGCCCATATATTTGTCAATTTTGGTTTTTAATTCTCAGTTGTACTGGTTACAAATAACAACTATCATAAAACTCTACTTTTGCTAAAATAGAATCATGAGAAATGGATTTATTTGGTTTCCAGACTTATAAAAATTGGAGAAATGAAACTTAAATTAGAAAATTGAAACCCACAGGGAGTTATCTCGACTAAAAGAATGTAAGAATGAAAACTTTTAGGGGGTAGATACTGGATTTTGTAATCAGGATGGTGGCCTGAGATTTGAAAATAATCTTTGGTTCTTTGCCCCCCCGGCAAAGATTGAGTGGAAAATAAGCTGTACTGTAAGGCATTTGAGAGCCTCAGGCTTTCTTACCTCATTTTCAGAAATTGCACCTTAAAAACCCCAAACAATGGGAAAAGGAGTGGGAGAGGTGGGGACTGGGGAGGGGAGCTCCTGTTAGGGAATAAAAAAATGCCCTTTGCCAGGATGTATGTGTGTCTCTCTCTCAAACCATGCTTTATGTGTCAGAGATTGCGTACTCTTTCTTATGAGAAAGAAATAAACTTTTTACTACACTCACATCTCAACTTGTTTTAGTTGGAGTATGTTTTATTAGTTTTGTTTTAGTGGTCTCTACTGTCCCACACAAAATTGTATTGATACAAATGTTAAATATGATTGAATTATAGCAACTATAGCTCTTTACTTTAAAGAGAAGATATATGTTGTTGTGCCACAGTTCCATGTCTCAGCTTCCCTCAATTGCTCTGTTTCAATTTCTCTTAATTGTTCTGCCTCAATAGCAAACCCCACCCCCACTTCCTGACCATCAGGAATAATTGGGCTAGCATTCCAAAGGAGTCATAAAACCTCCAGATGGCCCATCTCAAACACCTAGACATGCCCCTTATCTTTTGGCTTCAGACTTGCTGTCTTCTAGTTCCTTTCCTAGCTTCTCAGACACACAAAGCATGGTTTGACAGAGACACACACATACATCCTGGCAAATCAGAATTTATGATCTCTTCCTCCATACCCCCAACTTGTCAGAACTGAATTAATAGTCCTTTCCTGGAACTCCAATCCCCCCAGTACCCTACCCCTCCTTCTGCCTCTGGAGCTCTTTGTTCCCCTGAGCACCGGGAGCCCTATAAGAAACCTATAACTAAACTTACTAATTGCTGGATATTGAAATCCAATCAGCTGGCTATGGCTGCCAGTCTAACTCTTTGGGCTGGACTTACTTGCGATCCAGTTGGCTGGCATGTCTGCCAGTCTAAATTCTCAATGGACTGTGTGCTTTGAGACAAGAGTGCCAGCAGTCCCAATCCATAGCTATGGATTCTAAACTCTCAATTAACATCAATAAAATATTACCTCATCTCCAATGTGTGATACTGCCTCAGTTTCTCCCTGAGCATTACATGTAGTTTTAAAAAACTATAAAATTTTCAACATTATAATACAAACATTGATAGCTAATGGAAGTACAATCACAAAGTAGTAAATAAAATGAAACAGAGCTGAAAACTAGATAAAAATTGACAAAAGGAACAGCTTTTCAAACTTCAAAAGTAATCTATGTATAATAAACCCAACCAGATCAGACTAACAGATAAAATGAAAGCTAAGATGATTGGTCAGTAAATTAGAGTGCTACTAATAAAACTGGTGTTTGATCCCAAGGGCCTTTTTATTCCCTATATAGCAAAAAGTTTGCTCCATAGCCAGAGATTACACTAAACTTCTTTGCAAATGCCTAGCACTGGCTTATGAGAAGAACGAGAAGAGTGAACTTGATAGACTCTAATTGATGTAAACTGTCCTTGATTGTGTGTCCCCTAATGATGGGGACAGTGCTGGAGAGATCCCAAATCTCAAAAACCCTCCTGTCAAGATGGGAGGGCCCCCCTTCCTATTCATTGCAAACTTCACTTTCAATTTAATTAGATTAGATATTCAAACTGCTCCATTTGCCTGGGACTAAAAGAATCCCATATAACCAAGGACCTCTAAACCTATCCATGAGAAGCCCCTAGCAGGCCTCCACTCACTGATGAGATTCTGGTTTTTTTTCAGTGAAATAAACTTGTCTCCTTTTATCACAGACTGCTTGCCTCATTCAGTAGGGTTTATAGAGATTGCATACTCTTTCTCATGAAAAAGAAATAAACTTTTTACTACACTTATCCCTCGACTTGTTTTAGTTGGAGTATGTTTTATTAGTTTTGTTTTAGTGGTCTTTACTGTCCCACACAAAATTGTATTGATACAAATGTTAAATATGATTGAACTATAGCAACTATAGCTCTTTACTTTAAAGAGAAGATATATGTTGTTGTGCTACAGTTCCATGTCTCAGTTTCCCTCAATTGCACCATCCCCTCTCTCATGTACCTCATCACAATCAACTCATTTAATCATCTGGTCTCCTTTCATTTCTTCCTATTCCAAAATAAAGAGAGGTCTAATATTTCTTTACAGTTTTCTCTACAGTTAGGTAATATTTTATGAGTAAAGTCTTATGATGCACGCAGCCTACTTATCAGTGGTTCAGTTAACAGTTTTTCCCCTCCACCTGTGGACTCTTAACCCTCATCATTAGATGGGTGCAACCAAATAGGGTATAGTTTCCAAGAGACGTTGGCTCTATCTTCCCCAAACCACTAAACCTGGACAGAGCATATGACACAATATAATGAAAAATGGGTTGATCATCTACAGCCATAGTTTGAGTTCCTGTTAAAGTGCAATCCAGATTTCATGCCAAACACTGAATAACTTCAGTAAGCTGAGATTGTGAGGTGGTATGGAGAAAAGAATAGGACCTTGTCTTAAAGGGGCTGTCCTGAAATAAATGAAAAGTGCTTCCACTTCTCTACCTATCCCTATACTCTTCCTAGAAAGGGCAGGTGATCAACTACTAACCTGGGGGAGAAGTGCAGGCAATTCTTACTATCAGGAAAATTACAAATCATGACCAGAAGATGAATTCTGCAAAGGAAAATGTTTTACTTGTCTGGGTGGGCCAACAGCATTGCATTTTTATTTTTAAAATAACAATATGTGTCATTTGCCGGTGAGGTAGATTTATTAGTGCTATTTTAAAGATGGCTCATCTGAAATATGGCAGAAATCATTGACGCAAAAAGTTACAATACAGAAATCTTAGGTAGAACTCCCTGTTTGAACTGTTCATAGAAAAGAGCTTGACAAAATTTTTATGATTGTGGTCCAGAATACTTTCCTCAGTAGTAATGAGGCATAATATAATCATGTCTGAGTTTAGAACCTGAGAATTCCAACTCTAGCTAGAATACATATGAATACATTATAGTAGATCAGAGGCAGTTGGTGGTTTGGTGAATAGAGCCCTGGTCACAAGGTCAGGTTGAGTTCAAATTCAGCCTCGGATACTTCCTAGCTGTGTGACTCTGGGAAAGTCACTTAACCTCTGCCTGACAAAATGGATTCACTAGAGGAGAAAATGGTAAACCATGCCAGTATCCATGCCAAGAAAAACCCAAATGCAATCATTAAGGTCAGGCATAACTAAGCAATGATTGAAAACAAAACAGTAGATTACCTAGAAATTATATTTTTATAGTAATTTTTTTTCACATCAGTAACAACAGCATTTTAAAATGACAAAAACAATGCCTATTATACTGTAGGAACTTGAATGAGAATGAAAGCAAAATGGAAACTGTGAAGAGATTTCAGTAACTATTATGTCTTATAATTCAATTATTCTGCATTTAGTCCACTAGTTTTAATTAGCTTTTCTCTGCCAATGGCTCTGGGAACTACTAATTTAAGCCCTATTCTCTCTCTCCCAGATATTTTAAGTTTAACATGTCTAAAACTGAATTCATTATCTTTCCGCTTTCCCCTACGTTGTCCAGGTACTACTTAGCTTTTCAGTCACCAAAGCCTCTAACTTAGACATTATCCTTGACTTCTCACTTTCTCTTATTGCAGATACACAACCAGTTGTCCAGTCCTGTTGTTTCTTCCCTTGTGATATCTTTTTTATAAGCCTCCTTTTCTCCTCAGACACTATCACCACACTGGTATAGACCTCATCACTTCATGGCTACTGCAATAGCCTGCTGGTGGATCTACCTGCCTCAAGTCTCTTTCCACTCCAGTCCATTCTCTGCCAACAAAAAGCTATGCCTAATGTATAGGTATGATTAGATCACCTCTCCATTTCATCAAGCATTAAATATAAAACCATCTTTTTGACTTTCAAAGCCCTTTGTAATAACCCAATCTCTTCCTACCTTTCTAGGCTAATTACATTGTATTCCCTGCCAAGTACCCTGAGATCCATCCCCTGTTGCTAGGTATTTTCTGGCTACCCCCTGTGCCTAGCATGTTCTCCCTCTTCATCTTCTGGTTTCCCAATTTTCCTAGGAGTCTCAGCATAAGGTTCATCTTCTGCAAGAAGTATTTAACAATTTTCCTTAACCTTAGGGCTTTCCCTAAACTACCATCAATTTACCCTGTACAGATCATTTGTATTTAGTTGTTTATTATTCTGTGAACTCTTTAAGAGCAGGAACTATTTTTTGCCTCAATGTGTATTCCCAACAATTAATACCATAACCAGCACATAATAGGAGCTTTATAAATGTTAGGTTATTAACAGATTGACTCTGCAAGATATTTTCAGTTTCCTTTTTATATATGTATATGTATATATATATATATATATATATATATATATATATATATATATATAT
>JAJPUD010000956.1:396503-436003 GCA_023553655.1 Myrmecobius fasciatus
TATATATATATATATATATATATATATATATATATATATATATATATATATATATATATATATTTTTTTTTTTTTGGCGCAACACTGACCTTTCTCATGTACTCTGTCCATCAAAACAGACCTATTAACAACAATAAAAATATTTCAGATATCCTGTCAGCCCCATGAGTACACTGTTTCATAGCCATCTGAAAAATCCATTCAAACGTTTATTAAAAATAAATGAAGAAATGATGCTTTCTTTAGATCATAGAAGAGAAGAAAATAGAAACAAATAAAAGGCTTATGTAAGTTCTACCTGATTAATCAAAGCAATCTCAGGAGGAAACTTAATTCTTCAAAACAATCAGCAACAGAGTTCCCTAAAGTAGTTCAAGCTTATATCATTATTCATTTTTAGGGTGTATTGAAAGCCACAAGGAAGATACTTGTTCTGCCCTATTAATATTATCTCATTTATCACAGTATTTGTTGCCCAAATATATTCCATTTCAACTAATGGATCTTTTTAAAAAGCAAGACATTCAAAAGAGAATGAATAGAGGTCTTATGAAATTTAAATAGCACAAAGGATAGTAACGTATTCAGATCAAGTAATTAGGGGTTTTTGATAATTCACAGAATATTGCCATTCAGATGTGCAAAGGATTCAGTCTTTCACATAAATCTATCAAAGAAAGAATGATTGGGTCCAAAGCTCTAGAGGATTGCTAGTAGTAGTAGAATTGCCTGGATTTGGATATGCAAGGCTATACGAATTTTAGGTAATATTTCCTTGTGTTATCCCCTGAAGTTTTTATTTTTTTATTTTTTTTAAATTCAAGGCAATATGTCCCAAAGCCTTTTGGGAGAAAAAAACCATACTAGGGGCAGGTAGGTGGATAGAGCATCAGCTCTAAAGTCAAGAGGACTTGAGTTCAAATTTGATCTCAGATACTTAACACTCCCTAGCTGTCTGGGCAAGTCACTTAACCTCAATTGATCCAGCAAACAAACAAATAAACAAACAAACAAAAACATACTAAAAAGTGAGGATGAAAAGTCTTGTATTTTTTTTATGAGGGTAGAGATGGGAAGATAAAGACCCCGAAAATTAAAACAAAAGGCTCCTGGTGTGCAGATAGTAAGCAAGACCTTATTGCCACACACAAAATACCACACTGTACATTGTAAGTTTATATATTAGTACACATATGATAGCAAAGTCTGGAATAATCTGGCTAATGAAGAACTGAAGTAACATGAAACAATAAAATCCATGAGTTATATTTGATCGAATTACAGAAACAGATGAAATATTCTTTCTCTCTCTAATTTATTTTTTTTCAATAGAGTTGCTAACTAATAGAAAACAGAATGACTTAGATGTCCTTCTCCCTTTCCTTAACTAAAGAACAGCAGAAAATCAAAAGGTGTAGTAAGGAAGTTTGGATGACCCACAACCAGTGAATGACTGGGATTGACTATACACAATACATTTAACCTACTAGGACCAAGAATCCTGTGACTAGTTTAAAAAAAAAAAAAAAAGAAAGAAAAAAAAAAGAAAGAAAACAAATCACATCTATCACCACATGGAGGATTTTCCTATTTTATCCCTTATGAATGATTATTGTCATTTGTTCTGTTTCTGTTCATGTGTACCATACTGATGCCAAAGTTTTGCTTAATATCAACTTTTGATTTCACTATGTTTGATGCACAATTCTATGGTGAAAAGAGTTATTGGTGTGGGGTCAGAAGAATCGGCTTTAGGACCTAAAATAACCTTATTTCCTTATTTGTAAAATGGATATAATATTTACCTCCCAAAATTACTGTGAGAAAAATACTTTCTTTGTACACTACAAAATGTTATAAAAATGAGCTAGTGAAAAAGCAGATGTATAAACTATGGCAGTTTTTTGTTGTTGTTCCTCTCTTTTCCTGTTGTCCTGATGTTGAATTCTTGGTGCTTTCGTGCTAATACTTTTGTTTGAGAGTGCTAAAAACTAATATTCTCCTTGGTCCTTGGATTTATCATAACATACCACAAAATATGAAAATATTAAGAGTTGTAGTGAACTTAGAAATTTTAATAATATGGAAACTGAGTGGAGAGTTGAGTGATTTACCCATTGTCACTCAGTAAGCAGAAGAGTCAATTAGAATCTCATTTTTCTGACCCAATCCCCTACCCTTTCTCAATGAAATTCATGAATTCTGATTACACTCTGATTAAAATTTTTTGTCCTTTTGATGGGGAGCAGAAACTTAGACATTTAGAAGCATCTAGCAGATGTGCTTAGCAGATTTATTAACATTATTAAAGAAAAGGAAAACCTTCTGTAGTCAACTATAGCTGCAGATATAAAGTTAAGATAAAGCAAATGTTATAAAGCTGCTAAAAACAGATTCTGGAGCTTCTGAAATTAATTATTTTAAGACTGCAGGAAAGAGCACTCTTTCTGAAACATCTGGGTACATTTTGGAGTTTACTCTGTAGAATTCTTTTAAGGATAGCTCATGTCTCTCTCTCCCTTTTCTGAGTCTTGCAGGGTGTATCTTGGCCAAATCAACATCCTTGCTTGATAGTCACAAGTATGAATTGTTTCAGAGACTATATTTCAACCCACACTCTAGTACCCCAGCATCTCTGGTATACTGCAACATCTCTGGCCTCTACAACTCAAAATAAACTCATTCCCTATTGCTGGCTCCCTCAGTAGCCAATTGATAGACTGAGGAAAAGTTTTGGGTCTCTAAGATCCCTTGGTAATGCCCACAACACCCCCTCTGATTTGGGTCCTAGTGACTGCCATGATCTGTTTTGAGTCCCAAGCTCCTTGTTAAGGGCTCCATACTGCAATCACTTGAGAATTCTGTATCTCCTTTCCATTCTATGTGGGAAGATGAGTAGTGCTTAAGAGAGATCCAAGTACCATTTGGATCCAAACCAACCTAACCCCTAACTGCTGTGTCCTTGGCAACAACTAATATGGCAGCATGCAGTGGGGGAACCAGCCAGCCTGTCTTTGATAAATCCCATCTTCTATGTTTCAACTGAAAAATGCATACTAAGTAGGCAATCAAATCTTTCATAATCTGTTAATAATGTTTTGGAAATAGTTAGAACCCTACTCTTGTGTTTTAGCCATTTCTTTCCATAAGAGGATACTTGAAAGCACAATCCACATTTGTTCTGGAGGATCACATGAGTATAAAAATGCTTGTTATAAGACAAAGAAAAAATTCATATCTTAAAAGATATGGGGGGGCAGCTAGATGGCACAATGGATAGAGCACCAGCCCTGAAGTCAGGAAGACCTGAGTTCAAATCTGGTCTCAGACACATATCACTTTCTAGCTGTGTGACTTTGGGCAATTCACTTAACCCCAATTGCCTAAACAACAACAACAACAACAACAACAACAAAAAGATATGAATATTTACTGGTTTTGTTTCATACTTGACAACTTATTAGGTTTTTTAGATATGACCAACATATTTTGCCATTGTTAGGAAATGATTTTCTCTAATTTGGAAGTGCATTCAACTAAATTTAGGTAATTTGATTGATAATTAATGAGATAGTATAAAAGCAGTTTGCTGTCACTTTAAAAAACTTTTGGGATCTAGGGGATTGGTCTAAAGGTCAGTGAAAATTTCAAGGTGAAGAGCTGCGCTTTGAAATAAAATTGACACTTAACCCTTTTCCTGGCTCACAAAAAGAGAAAAGGTTTATGTGAATTAGGAAACAATCAATCAATAAATAAATAGGGGTGATTGGAAGATCTAATTAGAATTTAAGTAAACACACACTGAAGTTAAGTAAAAATAACTCTCAAGTGTATGTGTGTTAAAACTAGAAAAGACTATAAATTATATGAATTCCTAATTATTTTTGTGATAGATTGTTTTATCTGAATTTTAAGAATCGTCTTGTTTTTTCCTAAAACAAAGAAACTTATTTTAAAGGAACAGAGGGAAAATTCCATCTCTTCTGAGAACTGCTAGTCTGAGAAAGGAAAATCCTATCAGTTGTGTCTATGAAGTAATGGGTCCTTTCTGGGATTGTAGAACTGAGATTTGGTTTATCATCCAGTAACCTGAATTAAAGTATAAATTTAACAACTAAAAGAAGGTGGGAAATTTGTTTAAAACCATTTGTGCCATTTTTAAGGGGTAAGGCAATTTGGCTATCACTTATGAAAATTACATGATTGTTAATTAAGTTATTGTAACTATTGTCATAACGTTGTCTTTGGTTATTTGTAATTGAGTATCTTAGAACAAAATACTTTTTTATGTTGAACTTAAAATCATTTACTCAGATATCAAGAAATCTCTTACTATTACCAATATAAGATTATAGTAAATACTTATTATTTACAGCTGACCTTGAAGTTCTGAGGTGAGACTTGCTACTTGAGGTAAAATTTTTTGAGATTGTAACTGATATTGTTTTAAGTTTTGAAGTCATATATAATTGTTTCATGGACCATTAAGTCAGTAACCCATCATTTAAGAGAAATGCCACAAGCTACTCAGAAGGATATGATCCTAAACTATTAAAGGTAGAGGTCTATATATGGGAAAGGGCTTAGAGGACTACTGTAAGATTTTCCTAGGGTGGGATCCTTCTGGCTCAGTTTTCCAATTGTGTTCTTATATTTTTACCTAATTATTCCTGAGTCTGGCCATGGATGGAATTATTACTGCATGTTTGGTTGTCAACTGTGACTCTTACCTGAAGTCAAATAGAGGTAAGGATGCTTTCTGTTATATTCATGTCCCTGCCTTTTCCTCTTAGAGCAAATTTCTGTATTGAGAGCAAGTAGCCAGTAGAAACCATGAGCACAATGCAAGTATGTAAGATCTTGCTGTTTTCAATCTGAAAATGTATAGTCATTAGATAAATGAGTATTTGGTTTAGTCATCTGCCAGTTACCAGATATATATCTATATGAAATATTTCAAAATGATGCATGAAGCATTCCTTACTGATACATCTGTTTGTGGGATCTAGCTGTTATTCTATTAATTACTGAAACTAAATGTGAAACATTTTCAGTGTGGTTTGAAGAAGAGAATTTAAGTGCAATAAGTTTTCTTAGAAGATTTAACTTACAGAATATTTTGAGTTACAAAATGGAAAAGTCAATTTTACTGAAGTTTGTTCCTAATGTGGGAATAACATCTGCTTGTGTTGTGTATCCTGTGATACAACTTATTTGATATGCACAGGCAGAGCCATATGAAATCAGCTTGCTAATGCAGCCACAAAAGAGGCCGGTCAATCTATTATATTGGTCTCCTTACTCTGCAACTCCTCAGTTCTTACATACCATCCTATAATAGACTCTCACAAAAAAAAAAAAAAAAAAGGATATACTTTTTCCCCCTTTGGAGTGGATTTAAACATCCTCAGGCCAGTTTCTAATCCCATAGGCAAGCCAATGGAAAGTTCTCTTAGACCTACACCAAGCTACAAAGAATACCCTTCAATCCTTTGTAAAACCTATTTTCACTGGTCGAAAGCTAGGAAGAATAATTAGGCGGAATTGTCATTATGCCAAAGGGAATCCTGAAGATATCATTAAATCCCACTCTCTTTTCAGATTACTTTTACGTTTCTTTTTGTTGACACTTTTATCAACTGAGTAAAAGCCTTTCCTTGCAGGTAGCAAAATTTTTGTTAAAAGAGATTATACCTCATTTTGGTCTGCCCAGCTCTTTAGAGAGTGACAATGGCCTAGTCTTCATGTCACAAATAACCCAAGCTGTGTTTGAGGCACTTTTATAATTAATTATTGTCTCCACTCTGCTTGGTGGTATCAATCTTCAGGGAAGGAGGAAAAAACTGATCATACTCTCTCCAGCTCAACTGCTTTCTCCCACACTTCTTTTTTTTTTTTTCCCATTATAGCTTTTTTTTTTCTCCTCACTTCTTAAACCTTTTTCTCTGCCCTTTAATCACATATCCCATGGATGAAGGCTCTGCTTTTAGTGCTCTCCCCAGCTTTCCCTGTCCCACCAGGCCCCCTGTCTGACCTAGTGGTCAGG
Source organism: Myrmecobius fasciatus (assembly GCA_023553655.1). Lineage (NCBI taxonomy): Eukaryota > Metazoa > Chordata > Mammalia > Dasyuromorphia > Myrmecobiidae > Myrmecobius > Myrmecobius fasciatus. The sequence goes on from JAJPUD010000956.1 coordinate 402,550, forward strand.
CCAAAGGATAAATTTTTCTGTGTAAGATGAGCCTTCCCTTTATATTTCTGAAGGCCTTATTAAGAGAAATGCCTGCAATTGGAGACCTCAACCAATCAACCAATTATTCTCTCTACCCTAGAGGTCTAATCCCTTTTCAATGAAACTATCTTTAACCCCCAATTTGCTAGATTTGTTTCTTCTAGGCTTTGGTCAAATGATGATCAGCAATGGATGCTGTATTGACCAGCTTCAGAGATTTTGATCCCGAGACTCAGAACCCACTGGATGCTGCTTTGACCAACTCCTGACACCTTAAGCTCACCAGCCCTCTGAATGGGCTCCTGTAAGGCAATCTCTGCTCTATGCCTACTCCTAGCAGGAAATAGCTTTAGAAAATAAGATAATTGTCCCATACCCCAAAAGATTTTAGAACCCATTTGTTTCAGGGGGGAACTGAATGGACCCCACAAAATATTACCCAGTATCTGAGTAGGCCACATTGAGCAGAAAGATGACCCTGTAGGATTATCTTGTTCTAACATTATCCCGTATAGACAAAGCAAACCTGTACTGATGCCTACTATTATGCCCTGGTAACCAAAACCACTTTGTAACTCTGTAGTGTCACCAAACATTGGCCTAAGCTTCTCTCTGGTTCCAGTAATATTTCCTCCTCACCAGAACTGTATTCCACATCTAGACTCTGGGCTCTTATTTGTTATCTCTGAATTTGGCTTCTAATGATCCCCACCCACTTTTTGAAAGATTTCTTTAACAATTAAAAGAGGAAGCAATGATACAGAGCAGGAACTTTAATCAGTCCATCCTGCCTTCACAGTCAGAACTTTAATCACTCATCCTGTTCCCCTAGTCACACACATACAATTTTAAATTAGTTTAATAGTATATTGTTTTCTGTCTTTGTTCTTTTGACATTCATGCCCTTACAATGCACTGGATTATCCATTGCATAGATTTTAACCAAGATTTTCTAAAATTCTAGCTAGAAATGACTGGTCAACTGCAAATTGATATTATCTAATTTTAACAAGGTTCTCAATGCTGCACAGCAACACTTTTATTCTTCCTTGATTCTCATACTCTGTAAAGCATGCATTCCAAATGTTACAATGCCTGGCTGTGGTAGGTATTTGATAAATGCTCCCCCCCCCCTTACTTGTTTTCCCCTCTACAAGTCTTCAATATCACCTTCTTCCAATCTGAACAGAAGATCTCACCTGCTAATTACCAAAGAAAGTTATCATGAATTTCCTCATTTCCTTTCCTCATCTCAATTCTGTTTAATCCAATCTGGTCAGTATTTATTAAATGCCAGGCACCATACTAGGTTCAAGATAAAAACTAAATAATCACTGACCCAAGATGCTAATATTCTATTGGGAAAAAAACAAAATATATATAGATAATTAAATACAAATAAATATAAGTAATTTCTATGGGGATGAGAAATAGGAAAGGCTTCTTGTAGGAGATGGAATCTGAAATGAGCAGTGAAGAAATGATGGTGAGGAAGATATTCTTTCTGGGTCTGTGATAAAGGAAGAGATGCTTTCTGGGTCTGTGATAAAGTAATGAGAGGAAAGATGGAATGTACAGGAACAACAAAAGGCCAGTTTGGCTGGAATGTGGAGGATGTGAAGAGTAATATATGATAAATCTTAATAAGTAGGTAAAAATCAGAATGTGAAAAGCTATAAATTCCTGTAGATAAGGGGCCTTATCTATAACAACACTATATGATGATCAATTCTGATGGACATGGCTCTCTTCAACAATGAAATGTTTCAAACCAGTTCCAATTGTTCAGTGATGAAGAAAACCATACACACCCAGAGAGAGGGATGTGAAATGTGGACACAACATAACATTTTCATGCTCTCTATCGGTTTGCTTGCATTGTTTCCCTTCTCAGATTTTTTTTTCTTGTAGATCCAATTTTTCTTGTACAGCAAGATAACTGTATAAATATGTATACACATATTCAATTTGTCAAGTATTTTATCATAATTAACATGTAGTGGATATCCTGTTATCTAGAGGAGGGGTGGGGATTAGGGAGGAAAAATTTGTAACAGAAAACTTTGCAAGGGTCAATGTTGAAAAATTACCCATACATATGTTTTGCAAATAAAAAACTTTAATAAAATGAAAAAAAAAGAATATTAATTCAGCAGCTATGTAGAGGGTAGGTTAGAGATGGGAGACTCTAGAGAGGAGGGACTGAACTATGGTAGTGGTTATTTGAATGGAGAGAATAGGGGCTATAATTTAGTGGCAGAATGAACAATACTTAGAAACTAATTAGATGTGGGGGGTGACAAAGAAAGAATAGAGGATGACTTGGGGCAGCTAGGTAGTGCAGTGAATAGAGTACAGGGCCTAGAATCAGGAAGACATGAGTTTCAAACCAGCCTTAGGTACTTACTAGCTGTGTAATCCTGGGTATTATATTTCACCTTTTTCTACCTTAGTTTCTTCAATTTACACAATGGGGGTTATAATAGCACCTGCCTCCTGGGGCTGTTGTAAAGATCAAATGAGATAATAACTGTAAAGCCCTTAGTGCCTGTCACACAGTAAGCACTATATAAATATTAGTTATTAGATTTTAGTATGATTGTAAAGTTGGGAAGCTGAGGAACAGAAAGGATTACAATACCTTAACAGAAGCAAGAAAATTAGGAAGATGAGGTTTCTGGAAAATATGAGCTCTGCTTTGGACACTTTTGAGTTTGAGATGTCTATGGGACAACTAATTGATGATGTCCAGTAGAAGCTGGCATGGAGTTAAGGAAAAAACCGAGACTCAATAAAGGTTTGGGAGCTGATAAAATCACCCAACAAAGAATTTTATACATTCTCAATCATCTCTTCCTCCTTGACTCTACATTCAGAATGGATTGGTCCTTCTTGCCAAGCTAACTTTTCTCCCCTTACACATGATTCCATCTCCTTCCATACTATACTGCATTACAGGATCAGACACATCCATATCACATCTCTATTTTAAGAATATGCATTATCACACTGATACCATACTGAGTGAGAAGCAATAGTGTTGGAATCATACTAGGCTTGGGTTCAAATCCTATCTCTAACATTTAACACTGGTGTGACCTTTGGACGTCACTTACCTTCTCTTTCCTCAATTGTAAAAAATAAAAGGGTTGGATTAGGTGACCTCTGTGGTCCACTTCAGTATTAGATAAACAAATTTTTTTAATCTTATGATTGACAAATCCATAATAATATCAAAAATTATAAAAGTGGGAAAATTAATTGTTTGCAGAATTGTGAGAAATCAGGTAAGTTAACAATTCCTTAAAACAATTAAGAATTAGCCAAGAAATGTTATAAAGATAACCTTTGAACATCTAATCCTTCTATTGAGTTTAAACTCTAAGGAAATTATTGACATTAAGAAAGACCCATCTATGCAAAAATACTATAGGAACACATTATGATAGCAAAAAATTGAAAATAAACTGTGCTGTAAAACAGCTAAATAAAATGTGGCATCTCACAGATGAAGAAACTGAGGTAAATAGAAATTTAAAAAATTTGCCCAGGATCACATAAGCAGTAAGTGTTGAAGGAGGGATTTATATTCAGGTCATTCTGATTCAGGTCAAGCTTTCTAATTGCTGTATGAATCATTAAAAGGTAAAATTGTCAGTCATTCTTATGGAGTTTAAAAAAAATCCCCCCTGAAAGTCTAGTCTTTTTGCCCTTTCCCTTGCCCTTCCCTTTCTAGTCATTGCTTTTCCTCTTTACCTTTAGGTTCATCCTTCTTCCACAATGTTATATAGAATTCCCAGCAGGCCTTCACTGAGTCCCAGTTTCATTTTTTTCTTATATGGAATATTTCCCCTCCTCCAGCTGGACCCTTAAGCTAAGACTCTTGATGTTATTTACATATTTTGTAAAATCTATGGCCTACAGAGAAGTAATTAGCTAATTCTTTTTCTCCCTTCCTTCCTTTCTTTCTTTGTATGGTATTTTTGGCTTATATTGTGGTTTTAGTTTTAGTTGCTTGATAGTATAGTTTGATTTTCTGAGGTTTTTGGTTTGGAACAGTTTGAGGAAAACAAATACTCTGCCTTCCTGTTGGTTATGTGATCATCCAATATTTTTTATGTCACATTCCTAGTTAAGAAGTCTTAGCAATACTCTAATTTCCAACAATTTGAAGATAACCTGAAACAGAATAGTTAAAAGTTCCTGTTTATCATTTGTGAGATTTCATAGCCTATTTATTATCTTTTAAAAAAATTATTATTTTTTTTATGCTGAGGCAATTGGGGTTAAGTGACTTGCCCAGGGTCACACCGCTAAGAAGTATCAAGTGTCACCAGATTTGAATTCACGTCCTCCTGATTTCAGGACTGGTGCTCTATCCACTGCGCCACCTAGCTGCCCCTAGCCTATTTATTATCTGGTAAATGTTATAGTGATTACCGTCTCGGAAAATTTTTTTTTCTAGTGTAATGATTTTTTGAGTTAAAAGGTACGATAGGGATCATCTAGTTTAGAAATGTCAAATAGAAACTGGGCCACCAAACCTTCATAGAAAACCACATATTAATGTTACTTATGTTCTATTGTATTTTTATTGATTTTGTTAAATATTTCCAAAATATGTTTCAATCTGGTTCAAGGCACTATGATGCTCCTGAAGGAGTGTTTGAAGCCTCTGATGCAGCACAACCACTTAATTTGTTTTTGAAGAAAACGATGGTAGGAGATGTTAAATTAATCTTCCTAAGTCATATAGCAGAATTGCTGGAAGAATCCAAGATTCAGGCTTACTTAGGTTACGTTTGTGTAATATTATGTTACACAAAGCTAGAAAGTCTCCAGAGGAATGAATACCATAGTTAGAATCTTTCTTCTGCATTTCTTTTCTTCATTTGTGCCCTCAGAATGCTAATATATTGTAAAGGAGGCACTTCAAAAAGTAATATATCTCTGAAATTAAATTTTTTCCCCAATATGTTATTCATGTTAAAATATATGTTAAATTCAATATATATGAACATATTTGTACAATTATCTTGCTGCAGATCAAATCAAAGATCAGATCAAAAAGAAAAGAAAATAATTAAGAAAACAAAATGCAAACGAACAACAACAAAAAGAGTGAGAATGTTATGTTGTGAATGAATCATACTCAGTTTCCACAGTCCACAGAGAGCTCTAGGTATAGATGGCTCTAATCATCACAAGATCATTGGAACAGGCCTGAATCATCTCATTGTTGAAAAGAGCCATATCCATCAGAACTGATCATCATATAATCTTGTTGCCATGCACAATGCTCACTTAACTTAGCATTGGTTCATACAAGTCTCTCCAGGCCTCTCTGAAATCATCCTGCTGGTCGTTTTTTACAGAATAATAATATTCCATGACATTGGGTAAGGTGTATAAAGTTCATATACCATAATTTATTCAGCCATTCTCCAATTGATGGGCATCCATTCAGTTTCCAGTTTCTAGCCACTACAAAAAGGGCTGCCACGAACATTCTTGCACATGTGGGTCCCTTTCCCTCCTTTAAGATCTCTTTGGGAATCAGGCCTAATAGAAACACTGTTGGATCAAAGGGTGTGCACAGTAGGATTTATACTAGGAATGCAGGACTGGTTCAATATTAGGAAAACTATTAGCATAATTAATTGTTTTTAATAGAGTTTATTAATTTTATATTGCTAGGGAAATTAAAATTATTTTGAAGAGAAGCATTAATAGAAAGAGCATAGAATCAAATTTGGAGGCTTTTAACTGTAGCACCAACTAGCTATGTAAGCTTTTACTACTGAAAGTAAGTATGCTTTTCAGGATTTGTGATTAAAATTTTAGTACTACTACAAGCCACAAAAAGTGGTTGAAGATTAGCATAAATTGTTGCTATTGCTTCTCTTGTTTTTGAAAGGACCAATGATACTATCAAGTTGATATCTTGATTTGCAAGTGCACTGAATTTAAGTGAGGCAGGAGATATGATAAGTGCCCAAAAAGAGGGCAAGAAGGACTAAGATAAAGAGCTTCATGAAGAAATAAGGAAGAATTTTTTGATCATAAGAGCTATAAGACACTGTAATATAATACCAAGGAATACTTTAGTCTCATCTGCTATAGAAATATGGAAGAAGAGAAGTCAGCAATCCTTTTGGACCATTTGAATATAGTTATGCCAAGGAATGGGGTTCAAAGATTGTCATTACCTGTGTGACTTCAGTCTGTCTGGCTTTAGTTTGCTCACACATAAAATGAAGGGGATAAACAAGTTGACATCTAAAGTCCCTTCTAAATCTAAATCTATCATCCTATGATGTATGAACTAAGTGACTTTTATGTCTCTTTTGGTTCTATAGTTCTGTGAAGTAAACTCAGGCTATATATCAAAAATTCTAAAATGTTATAATAAGGCTGATCAAAACTCCATAAAAAATGGAGACTAAAGGCAATTAAAAATATAAAAGCATACAGCACCACAGAGTCACAGTTTCTTGATCTATTTACCTATTATCACCTTGCTTTATAGATGAAAAAATGACAAATCCAAGAGATTCATGATTCATCCAAGGTAAGTAACAGTGCTCACATCTGACCTTGGGTGCAAAACCTGATTTTAACTCCAAATTCAATAATCTTTTCTTTTCATTCTATTCCACCATTCTTCTTTCCATGACTCTATTTAGTCAAATGTTCTTGATATCTGTGACCCATAGTCTAAGGATGAAAACAAGACAAGTTTAAAATTTCCAGGAAGGATCTGTTTATATATATATATATATGTGGTCAAAAGGTATCTCTAAAGAGTGGAGATGTAGCATAGTTAAGAGTGCCAGATTTGGAAACAGAAGAGGTTCATGTGTTTAGTGGCTTTAGGCAAGTTACTTCCATCCTTCAGGCCTCATCTATAAAACAAGGGGGCTGGACAAGATGGTCTCTGAGGCCTCTTATACCTTTAACATTCTCTAAATAATTATATATTCAGGTAACTTGACTGACATTTAAATAGAAGCTTTCTGAAGATACAATACACTATGACCACAAAAATAAAGATAGAAATTTTAGATACCTTAGGAAGTATTTTGGCAGAAGTATTTTGGGCATGGTGTATAAAGTTTATAAAGGTTTTATAAACCTTAAAGGGTTACAAAATGTAAGTTACTTTGTATTTATTGTTTACCAGCTGGTAAATAGGACCAGCTGAAAGTGACTGTTGTACTTATAGTCTGAAAGCTCTGAGGTGGAATCCTGCCTCTTATACTTAATCTAACTGTATGACACTGAAAAAGTAATTTTTTAGCCTAAGATTTTCCATCTGTAACATAACAGTACTTACAAATAGACAATAACAGCACATGTATCTTATGAATTTCTGGGAAGATCAAATGAAATACATGTATAAAGACTTTTGCAAACCTTAAAATTCTCTATAAATGTTAATGATGATGATGTTGACAACTATACTAATTGTTTAAGCCTGCTAGATCTAAAAATTTAGACATGAAAATTACTATTAATATGTAATTTCCTAAAATATGAAGGGAAAATCTGAAGTTTTTCATATTTGGAGTAATCAGTACAGAGAGAATCCTTACAATAACTGTCCTCATAGGTTATCAGGAAGATTTCACAAAGGGCAATGGAGAAGTATATGGCAGGCATAAGCAAGCTGACCATATTACAAATAAGGAAAAGTCACACAAAATATGTCATCAGAGAAATGTCTGAGCAGAAAATAAAGATGGATATAGCAAGGGTGAATGATAACTGATGGAAAGTCTGTGCTCTACTGGCTTACACTGAGCTATATATGGGCAAGTGGATAGAATGCAATCTGTACCAGTGGAAGGAACATCCATATTAGTGAGATCACAGATTCATCAAAGAAGACTCTCTTGAGCAAGACATATCTATAAAAATGGTAGGATCCCCCAAATCTACATAATCCAGGATCCATAGATGGTTACAAATTGAATGAAGTGGATTTATATTTCAGGAGACAAAAATATGTGTGAGAGAGGGTAGAAAAGGGGAAAGAATGAAGGATTTAAATCAATAAATATCTGCCAAACTGAATTGGATTGGACTGAATTAAGGTGAAGGAATATGAAAAAAATGGAGAAAGAAAAAAAATAAGGAAAGAAAAATGTTACTATTTACAGAAACTCTTATTATATTAGAAACTTTTAATAAAAATCAATTTTGAAACCAGTTTACTTAAATTATTAGGGGTTATTTATTAAATGTCAATAAATATTAGATAGTTATTTAATATTAATATGAGAAAATTTGGTTTATGACTAGGAAACAACTGCTTAGCTATATAATGAAGCTGAAAAAGAAAGTTTTTATTGAGTATTAGGAGGTGCAATTGAAAGAACAGAATTTTTTTAAAATCTCTTAACAATTTGATATTGTTAGAGTGAGAATTTTAATAAATGGCATTCATCTTGTCTACATTTCATGGACTCCTATGCTGGATGATAATGTGTTATTCCACTAAAACAGTAATGTCACCAAATACAAATGGCTCTTTGATAAAACTATTTTTAAATTAAAAACCTACATGAAACTGGATATGAAAGTCTGCTAGCTAAACATGGCACAATACTTCATAAGGAAGTTAGTACTAAAGGAGTAATGAGAAAACACTAGAAATAGAACCATGAGAAATTCCTAACTTTAGTGGTGCTTACTAAGTTAAGTTAGAAGAATTAACAAACTTCTTCAGATATTGCTCAGTCTTTAGTATGTGAATATCCTCAAATAATATAAAGGAGAAAAACATTTATGTATTTAAAAAAATTAACTAGATGACAGACTAAGTTAAAAAATAAAAAAGATGATTTCTAAGGTACCTCTCTTCTAATTCTAAAATTTTCATCTAAGAATTCTGTTTTCTTCTTTATTTTGCTCAATAGTACATTAGAATGACATTTTTCTGTATGTTAAAATGGGCATTTCGTCAACATTGTTTCTTCATTTAGACAATGGTGTTATGGTGATAGTTTCTTTTCCTTTCTTTTTTACTTACACACATCTGTTTCATGACAAGAATCTAGAAGCTGGACTGATCCAGGTAGGGGGGAGAGACAGGTAACTGGTGGGTTTTGCTACTATATAAATAAATGTGCCTTATTTAATTAAAACCCCAGAGCCCATCCTCTTCTCTTTTGCTATAAAGGAACTAGATCAGTGAGCTATCCTGATTAAATTCCTGATTAAAGAAGTCAAAAGAGTATGATGATTTCTTGCACACCACTGAATTAAATGTCCTTTTAGTACTTTGCTTTCAGAATTTGTGAATAATCAATAAACATTTATTCAAGAATTTATAACATGCCAGGCATACATAGCTTAATTTTACTGGAGAGAGTGAAATATAGATATAAAATACATGTAAAATTAATTGAAGATATCCTGGGGAGCAACACACTCAGAGCTGAGGGTATCAGGAAATGCCTTAAATAGAAGGCAGAGCTTGAGCTGAGTTTTGAGGGAGTGCACAAGTTAGAACTTGTACAAAGGTAAGGAAATAGGGGAGGGAAGGTTGAGTATGAGGCCAGTTTGACTTGACCAAGAAGTGAATAAAGGAAAGTAATGGGCACTAAGTCTGAAAAAGTAGACTGGAGGCGAAGCAGAAGGGGTACATTTGATCCTAAACAGAAGCACTAAATCTTCTGAAGCCAGAAAGTGACAAGTTCAGACTTTTGTTTTAAGAATAACATATTGTTAGCTGTGTGGAGGACAAATTGGAATTCCTCATCTGTTAAAGGTGTGATGACTTATCTAAAGTCCCTTCTATCTCTACTTCAATGATTCTATGAAAATATCCCAAACATTTGACAGATACTGGGAAAGTACAACTGACAACATCTGGCAACTGAGTGGGAAAGTGGAGTAAGGAAAGAGCATACTTGAAAATGATTGATATTGTGAGCCTAAATGACTGGAAAAATGGTGGTACCTATCTCCAAGGAAACTGAGAAGTTAGGAAAAGGGGTGGATTTGGAAAATAAATATGAGTTCTCTTTGGAATATATTAAGTTTGAAATGCCTAAGGGAACATTCAATGGAAATGTTTTACACACAACTGAGGACATAAGATTGCATCTCAGGAAAGAGCATAAGATTGTGCCAGTATCACTATCCCAGGCCACTCAGAGCCAGAGGATTTAAACAGTCCTACTGCTAAAATCGTTCTAATATTTTTAGGCAGAACTTTTGATTCTTTATGACAAAATCTAGAAATCTATTCTATAGCATATAATGGATAACAAGTTATATATATGTATATGTATATACATATATATATGTGCGTGTGTGTGTGTGTGTGTGGTTAAGTGCTACTGGAATTGAAAGGAAGAACTGATAATTATTGAGAAGAGGAATAGGAAAAGATCAGTTGAAGAAAGAAAAATTTAGATAGATTTTCAAAGGTAGGACATGATAACAGCTAGCATTTATATAGTGCTTTAAGGTTTACAATGTGCTTTAATAATATCTAATTTTATCTTCACCAGTACCCTGGGAGATAAGCGTATTATCATTCTCATGATAAAGGTTATAAAACAGAAAGGAGTTAAGTGATTTGCCAGGGGCCACACACCTAGGAAGTATGTGGGGATGGATTTGAATTCATAGCTTCCTGGTTCCAGGTTGAATATTCTATTCAATGTTGCACCTAGCTGCTTCAGACTTAGATGACCAAGATTAAGGGAAGAGCATTTTCTAAGAGGCAACTGGAGAAAGAAAAGCATAGTCAAGAAAATGTATGGTGTATAAAAGAAAACGAATAGATCATATCTTTTGTAGAATTTAGAGCTGGAAAGAAAATTGAAGATCATCTAGTCTAACCTTTAAAGACTAAGAAACTGAATTCCTGATGGTTTAAGTGCATAGTCACTCAGGTAGAATTAGAACTATGACTGAAATCCAGATTCTGACTATTATATCTTGCTGCTTCACTTTGGCTGGAGCAGAGATTTTGTATGGACAAGTAGTTACTGAAGGAGTGCTGGATGTTTAAGACTTGATTTAGGAAGCAATCAGGTGCCAAGGAGAAACTATGAGTGGGAGTATTATAATCAGATCTATATATAAGAAAGATTATTTTTATAATGGCGTGAAAGAAAAATTGGAAAGGGAAGAGATTGAAAGCAGACCAATTAGAAGGTTATTAGGACACCCTTCTAAGTTACAGAAAATAATGGAAGATGTTTATAAGAAAAACAAATATTTTATAGTGTTTAAAGCTATAAGGAAGTTCAGAGATCATTAAATAACAAATGAATAGTTCTTATTATTTATGGCACTTGTTACCTAATATATTCTACCTCATATTGCTAGTTATCTTTTCCTTTCAGTTAATCTAATTCGCACTAATTTAGATTATATACCCCACCAAAGACTGCCTTATTCTTCTCTGTATCCCAAGTACCTGCCATTGTGCCCTACACAGAGTAGGCACTCAACACATGTTTGTAAACGACTAGAATCTTGGTTAGATTTTGAAAAAATCTCCCAGAACTTCCCCCTATTCTGCCCTTCTTAGCTAAGAACCTCATTTTTTACAATAACAGTGAATACTATTTGCTTTGAATTTTCTCTTCCCATTTCTTACTTTCCCATATCACTCAGAAGCCTTCTGTCACTATCTACTTCTCTCATCTGTCTCATATGAAGAAACTGTTTCTCTGTCTCTCTACCTACATAAAGTGATCCCATTCTATCCTGTCTCCTTGATAGATTTCTTCCTTCTATCACTTCCATTTCCTCACTTACCTTTAGTCTTTTAGTGTACTGGCTCCTTTCGTTACTGCCTACAAACATAGTCATGACTCTCCCATCCTCAAAAACCCCTCAATTGATTCTTTTTTTTTTTTTTTAATAAAGCTTTTTATTTGCAAAACATATGAGTGACTTTTCAACATTGACCTTTGCAAAAAAAAAAAAAACAACTTTTTTTTTTCCAAAGCTTTTCCTTTCCCTCCCCCCACCCCCCACCCCTAGATGACAGGTAATCTAATACATGCTAGATAGGATAAATTATATGACAAATACAATACATGTATACATATCTATACAGTTATCTTACTGCACAAGAAACATCAGATCTAGAAAGAGAAGAAGAAAATAAACAACCTAAGAAGGAAAACAGAATGCATGGAAATATTCACAGAAAGCGTTAAAATGCTGTGTTGTGGTTCACTCTCAGTTCCCACAGGCCTCTCTCTGGATGTATATGACTATCTTCATCGCAGCACAACTGGTTTGAATCACATCATTGTTGAAGAGAACCATGTCCATCAAAGTTGATCATCGTATAGTCTTGTTGCTGTGTATAATGTTCTCCTGGTTCTGCTGATTTCACTCAGCATCAGTTCATGCAAGTCTCTCCAATCCTCTCTGAAATCCTCCTGTTGGTCATTTCTTACAGAACAATAGTATTCCATAACATTCATATACCATAATTTATTCAGCCATTCTCCAATTGATGGGCATCTTTTCAATTTCCAGTTTCTTGCCACTACAAAAAGGGCTGCCACAAACATTTTTGCACATGTGGGTCCCTTTCCCTCCTTAAAAATCTCTTTGGGATATAGGCCCAGTAGAAACACTGCTGGGTCAAAGGGTATGCACTGTTTAATAGCTCTTTGAGCATAGCTCCAAATTGCTCTCCAGAATGGTTGGATCCGTTCACAGTTCCACCAACAATGTATCAGTGTCCCAGTTTTCCCACATCCCCTCCAACAGCTATCATTATCATTTCCTGTCATTTTAGCCAATCTGACAGGTGTGTAGTGGTATCTCAGAGTTGTCTTAATTTGCATCAATTGATTCTTCTATTCTCATTATCATTCTATATCTCTTCTGTTTTCTTAAGAAGACTGTTGAGAAGAGGGGCCTCCATTTTATTTTTTCTCAATGTTTTCATAATCCCTTACAATCTGGTTTCCATTGAAACAACTTTCTCCAAAGTTATTCATGATCTTTTAGTTGCCAAATCCAATGGCCTTTTCTCAGTCCTCGATCTCTTGAGATTTCTCTGCAGCTTCTAACACTGCTGACCACCATCTCCTTCATACTCTCTTCTTTCTATGTTTTTAGGACACCAGTGTCTCCTGGTTCCTGTCCTACCTATTTAACTACTCCTTCAACATTTTCTTTGCTGGATCTTCATCCAGATCAGGTTCTCTAAATGTAAGTATCCCACAGTGCTTTGTCCTTGCTTTTTTCTCTTTATTCTATTTTATTGTGTGATGAACTCAGCTCCTATGGATTTAGTTACCATCTCTATGCCAATGATTCTCAAATTTATCTATCTTGTCTTAATTTCTTTTTTACCTCCAATCTTGCACCTCCAAATACCTTTCAGTTATCTTAAACGATATCCAGTAGATATCTTTTTTTTAATTAAAACTTTTTATTTGCAAAATATATGTATGGGTAATTCTACAACATTAACCCTTACAAAGCTTTCTGTTACAAATTTTCCCCCCTACTCCCCACCCCTCCCCTAGATGGCAGGATATCCACTCCATGTTAATTATGTTAAAATACTTGACAAATCGAATATATGTATACATATTTCCACACATCATTTTTGTGCAAGGAAAATCGTATCTTCCAGTAGATATCTTAAAAGCAATGTATATAAAATGGAACTCATTAGCATTCCTCCTAAATCCTCTCCCCCACTAAACTTCCCTATTATTGTGGAGGATACCATCTTCTCAGCTCCCGAGGCTTGCAATCTAAGATATCACCCTTAACATTTCATACTTTCTACCTTCAAGCTGTTGGCCAAAGCCTGTCATATTTTACTTTTGCAACATTTCTTGAATATGTCTCTATTTCTCCTCTGATACTACCAACATTGTGTAGGTTCTCACACATGGACTAGTCAATAGTCTAATTGCTAGTAGATCTATCTGCTTCAAGTCCATCCCCACTCTAAAAAGTTAAAAAGTAATTTTCTTAAAGAATAGGTCAAGTCATATCACATACTTCCCTTCCCCTCTCTAACTCTATGAAGTCCAGTGGCTCTCTATTACTTCCAAGATCAAATAAAAAAATCATCTATTCAACATTCAAAGTCCTTCATAACATAGTACACTTCCATCCTTCCAGTGTTCTCTCTGCCATGTACTCTTCAATCCAGTGACAGGGACCTCCCAGTTATTCCATGAACAAGATACTCACTCCATCTTGCAACATTATGTATTTTCTCTTGTCCCCTATGCCTAGAATGTTCTCCATCCTTATCTCTGCCTCCTGGCTCCCAATTAAAATCCTATCTTCCACAGGAATAATTTTCCAAGCCTTCTTTTCAAAATTAATTTATAGAACAAAAAAAGCATTTCCATAATATAGTACACTAAAAAGATGATTACAGACAAAACTGCAAATCTACTGTGAAAAATTTGCTATTCTTTTTAAATACACAACAAAATTATTTTGCAAATTCCTTTTTAAAACATTTTCCTTAAGTTTCCCCCATGCTAGAGATGGCTACTATTAGACACAAATAGATAGGTATGTATATAAAATTATTCATACTTCTATCGTTTTTATGTTCTTTATAACCAATGTACATATTTGTAATAGATAAAATAGTTTATTGACTTGAAGTCATTCTTAAAACAGTATAGATGTTACTTTATACAATGTTCTTTTAATTCTACAACCCCTCTTAATTCTAGTCTTTTAATTATTTCCAATTTATCCTATGTACAGATTGTTTGCATATATTTGCTTGCTTATTGTCTCCCCCTGGACTGCGAGCTCCTTGAGGGCAGGAGTTGTCTTTTGCCTCTTTCATTTCTCTACCTCATAGCACATTGCCTGGCATACTAGGAACTTAATAAATACCTATTGTTTATTGATTGATGGTCAAAAAAAGGAAATTATTTCCTCTTTTACATAAATACACAGGAGAGTAAACTTCATTAGTTGTCTCACAGAACTTTCTGTCTAAAATATTTTCTTTGAGTATTTCTTTATGTGTTAAAATTTAAAAAAAATCTTAAAGAAGAAAACCAAAGTAAAGGAACAAAGGAGGATGTTTTTCTTAATACTTTCCTTCAAGTTTATGATTTTAAAGGTGGTGATCAAATTGTCAATTCTGCAGTTTTTCACCTACTCCTCTTATAATAGTAACAGGGTTGCTTTTAGCTCCCTCTCTCCCTTCAGTTTCATAGAAATACCTCCTACTCTCAAATTTTCCTATGTATGAAATTTCACTTTTTACATTAAAATAAACCCAAAAAACAAAACTTTGAATAGTTTGTTTTCGGAGTGGGAATAGCACTGCAACATTTCATCAGTGTAAAAGAAGTTGAACAGATTAAATTTGTAGCTTTTAAAAAATCCAGTGATTAAAAAACAAACAAAAGAAAGCACAGACAAACTTCTGATGCTAAGCCACAGAACAAAACAAATAATATTGGGGTAGAAACAACTGTCTGTGGATAATATATACCTTTCATCTAAGGATTTGGTATCACTTACCAACATGAATTAGTCAAGCTTCAGAAAGCCCTTTTAGAGTACTATGGCTATTAGATTTATGCAGATGTAAAGGGAACTTGAGGTACTAAACGAAGTTCAAACAAATTATTGAGTGATGAAACTAAGGAAAGATTTTTCGAGTTCCAGCCATCTGATTTTGACAGTATTGAAAAGGACATTGAACTGGGAATCAGAGTATATAGGTTTGCTTTTGGCTTTGCTATATGACCATGGCCAGTCACTCTGGTCATGTTTTAGTTCATGGCTCAGTTTTAGAGATTTGAGCCAGATGGTCTCTAAGGTTCCTTCCAGTTCTAAATTCAATGATATAATCAAGAGAGAACATTATTTTTATAAAGGCCTTAAGATTTAGATATCATTAGGCAATTATTACACAGTTATTGCACTGAAAATTGCTCCATTTGACATAAAAAAGTTCTCTGGAAGAATGATGGATATTCTATATTCAATGGTTTCTTCCCAAATAGTCAAAAAGTAACTAAATTAACATTGAGTAGGCTGGGCAAACTCCCAAGATGAGATGTCACTGGGATGAATTTCTAGACTGGCATGCCCTTACAATATTCCTTCTTCATCTTTCCCCCAAGAATGTGTCACCTTATAGTCCCTTGTCCTGGACTGCCATATTGGTAGTTGATCCAACCTTAGCTTTCAGCACAATAGTGGGAGATTTCTAACTTTTTATAGTTAATTATTGCTTTTAAATATTTTGACCACCCAATTAAAACTCCTTTTTGTGTGTCTCAACAATACCTTATCTATAGCAAGATCCACTTCTTGTTCAGTTTTATACTTTGAGTATAAGATTGGTTTTACCCATCAATCTACTTGAACAATTTCCTTCATTCTGTAATTATTCCATTTATCTTTTACATCATGCAAGAGGAAGATGTATTTGCAGTTAAGGGCCCATTTGAAGAATCTGAAGTATCACTTGGAGAGAACTCAACACCTCTATACTGATAACTTGTTATCACAAGAATCTGATAAATTGTTAGCTTAACCAATGTTGGATCTCATGGTCACTATTTTTTCCAAGAGCAGATTTAAGGGGTAGCTAGTTGATGTAGTGGATAGAACACCTGCTCTGAAGTCAGGAGGATATGAGTTTAAATCTGGCCTCAGACACTTAATACTTCCTGCCTGTGTGACCCTGGGCAAGTCACTTGACCCCAATTGCCTCAGGGGGACACTGCAATCAGTGGGCAAGATATATTATTATAGAAGCCAGTATTCATATATTTAATGAATTAGCCCCCTTGGCAGGAAGCTTACAGACACTCAGTCTACTAGAACAAATACAACAACATCAGGCATTTGATGACTGGTTGTCCATGTCCTTGGCATAATCCCTGCATCTAAAGGAGGGTTCAAGTACTGATAAACTACTTTTAATACATCTGCTTGCTTTTGCAACTGTGTGGCCTTTGCCATTATTGTTGGTCACAAAGCTCTTTTCAATACTTTATCCCCATTTAGGAATTTGGTAGCTAAGCACAATATATGGTGAAGTATGTCCCTCAGTAAAGGCTCCTGTTAGGAAAAGCAATAGAAAAGAAAGGAAAAACCAGGCACAGTGTAACTTATACCTCAATTTTTCAGAGAGGGGACTTTTTTTTTAAAGACTACAGAGAAAGGATAGAATTTTGTGGATAAAAAAAATGTGAATGCTGCCCAGAGGAATGGGATTTTAATGAGAAAGAAATAGACAATTTGTCTAAAGAGATCAATGTAATAATACAGAGAAATGTCATAGACCAATATAGAATTTTAAAAGACTCATAGAGATGATGGAAGCAAGGGAAGTAATCGGGATTAAATGGCATGATACATATGAATACCTAACCCTATTATCAACAAATAGATTGAATATGAGAAATCAAATTAAAAATCACACTGAATCAACAAGAGACAATTACTCAAGGCATACAGGGAAATGATAATAGATATGGTAACTAAATAGAAACATTCAACTTTTCTTTTGCCTTTCTTTTTTCTACTAAAGAGAACAATCGGGCAGCTAGGTGGCGCAGTGGATAGAGCACCAGCCCTGAAGTCAGGAGGACCTGAGTTCAAATCTGCTCTCAGACACGTAACAGCTGTGTGACCCTGGGCAAGTCACTTAACCCCAATTGCCTCAGCAAAAAAAAAAAAAAAAAAAAAAGAGAGAATAATCTTTGGCCTTGGAAGGATAAAACAAAAAAAGGTTAGTCAATAACCTGAAACCTAACCCCAAATGAGAAGATGACGAGATAGTACCTAACTATTATCAATGAATTTACTCAGTCCAGATGAATTATATTCCAAGGTACAGAAAAAATTTGCTGGTGAGAACTGTTAGCAATCTCTGAAAAATTATGATAAATAGATGACATGCTGTAGGATTGGGGATGGGTAAATGCTACCTCAAACTTTAAGATAAAGAAAAGAAAGATAAGTGATATTTTAAATGATGAAAATATCATGCTTGACTGCAATTCCTGACAAAATTTTAGAATGTATTATTAAAAGGGATGATTTGTGAAATCTAGAATTGAAATCAATAATTATTTAGAAAATCATTAAACTAATAATCACCAAGAGTCAATATAGTTTTCTCAAAAACAGCTGGGATGGGTTTGCCATTTGTGAAGCTTTGTGTATATCACACACACATACAAATATACATACATATACACATATATGTATGCATGTACATATATGAGAGCAATGATTTTCCAATTTTTTTTGATCACTGAACCGTATGAGTAAACACTTATGTATATTCACTTATTAATATTTAATTATTTGTAAATTACATATATTATCAAACTGAAACAAAACAGCCATTAAAAATGGAAGAGATAAAGATGAATAGGGAGTCTTTGAGGTTTATTGAACAAGTGTGATATGCTATAGGAAAAATTGCTTTCATGGTTATGGAAGGCTGACTGGAGTGGGAATGAGACATAATGCAAGAAGATCAATTAGGAGATTATTATAAGAGGCAGGTGAGATTTGATAAGTTGGGTGTGGCTCTGTGATTGGAGGGAAAGGTTGCTGCCTGGCTTAGAAGGGGTAAGTTATAAGCTTGTACAAAGGAGGGAGGGGTTGGAGTAGGGGAAATGATCAGGTGTTAGAAATAAGTTGCTGTGGAGAAAGGTGGGAAGTAAATCATCTTCACATCCTATGATTAATTGATCATATCTCTTTTGGGGTTAGGCCCCACAGGAGTTAGTGATTCTTTATCCACTTGGTTTTTCTGGGATGAACTATTTGCCTGATCTCTTTTATATGGTTGCAAATCTCAATGAAAAGGCTCCATGGTGTTCTAGAGCTTGGTACATGTGGTACAACATAATCTATAAATTAGAGAATCTGGAGGATATTACCATTTATCTGGAGGATATTCCATTTGGATTCTGGGCAGAATATCTTCCACAGTAAATACCTCTGATGATCACAATAAACCTGTTTTATATACCTAATAATGAGCTTAGAATAGTCAAACAAAGTTATCTCTGTGGTTGCTTTTATCATAGAGGGTTGTAGCATGGGAGATACCTTGCCAAAAGAGAGCCATTCAGATTATAATTTTCTAACAAGTCAAATTTTTAAAAATAATTAAGAAATAATAAATTTAATTGGATGCTATACTCTATTTATTCCCTTGATCTTATCCCCTCATTTTCTTTTCTATTTCTTGTTCTTTTAACCAACCCTGTTTCTCTCTTATTCAATCTTTCTTTATATACTGGTCTCACATTTACTATATACAAAACATACCCAGTTCTCTGTCATTTAAAAACAACTTTCACCTGACACTACCATCCTCTAGTACTACAGCTTTTACCTTTCCTTCCTTTCACAGCCAAACTCTTACCACTTCCTTTCTGCTTTTCTCCATCTTTTGGCTTCCTAATACTCTACAATTAAGCAAAAAGTATTCTCCTCAAGGTTACTAATTTCTTAATTACTAAAACTGTTGGCCAATTTTCAATTTTTACAAACAATTCTGAAGCTTTTAATTACACTGAGCATCAGTTTCTCCCTTTATTTTAAAATACCATCCTTCCTCATTTAAAAAAATTAAATTTAAAGAAATTTAAATGTAAAAAAATTTTAAATAAAAATTTTGTTCTTGTTCATATAATGGGTTTAGCAAAGAGACTCAAATGAAATCTTGCCTTACTGTTGAAAGTCAAAATCTAACATTCATATGATGGGGCAAGAGGAAGAATCCTCAATTGGCTTTTTTCATTCTTGTCTGACCACTTCTCAGCTTCCTTTGCTAGATTATCATCCCTCTTCTGCCCACTCTGGTCTTCCTCTTTTCTCTGGAATTCAGACTCTAGGTTCTGAGCTTTGAGAGGTGAACTTTTATTTTATGTTGCCCAGAGCAAAGTCAACATACTACTATCCAGCCAGTTCTAAACCCTACTGCCACACATATTCTCAGTTACACTCTATCCACTCAAGATAACTCTAATTCTCTTTTACATGCTATTTTACTCTATTAGAATGTAAGCTTCTTGAAGTCAAGGACTGTCTTGCTTGATTTTTACTTTTAGAATAGTGCCTGGCATACATCAAGTATTTAATAAATGCCTTTTAAGATCATTCATTCTTAACCCATTTCTAGTCATATGAAAAGGTGCTCCAAATCACTATTGATCAGAGAAATGCAAATTAAGACAATTCTGAGGTACCACTACACACCTGTCAGATTGGCTAAAATGACAGGAAAAGATAATGACAAATGTTGGAGGGGGTGTGGGAAGGCTGGAACACTGATACATTGTTGGTGGAACTGTGAACGGATCTAGCCATTCTGGAGAGCAATTTGGAACTATGCTCAAAAAGTTATCAAACTGTGCATACCCTTTGACCCAGCAGTGTTTCTATTGGTCTTGTATCCCAAAGAGATCTTAAAGGAAGGAAAGGCCCCACATGTGCAAGAATGTTTGTGGCAGCCCTTTTTGTAATGGCTAGAAACTGGAAACTGAATGGATGCCCATCAGCTGGAGAATGGCTGAGTAAATTATGGTATATGAATGTTATGGAATATTATTGTTCTGTGAGAAACGACCAAACAGGATGATTTCAGAGAGGCCTGGAGAGACTTGCATGAACTGATGCTGAGCAAAATGAGCAGAACCAGGAGATCATTGTACAAGGCAACAACAAGACTATACAATGATTAATCCTGATGGACATGGCTCTCTTCAACAATGACATGTTTCAAACCAGTTCCAATTGTTCAATAAAGAAAGCCATCTACATCCAGAGAGAGGGATATGAGATATGGACTATGACATATTTTCATACTCTATATCGATGATTGCTTGCATTGCGTTTCTTTTTTCAGATTTTTTGGTTCATGTAGATACGACTGTTCTTGCACAGCAAGATAAGTATGGAAACATGTATACATATATTCAAGTTGTCAAGTATTTTAATATAATTAACAGTAGTGGACTTCCTGCCATCTAGGGGAGGGGAGGGGAATAGGGGGGAAAATTTGTAACGGAAAGCTTTGTAATGGTCAATGTTGAAAAACTACCCATACATATGTTATGCAAATAAAAAGCTTTAATAAAAAAAATTCAATTAAAAAAATCATTCATTCTTTACACATACATATATACATGTATATGTATATACAATTGTGTGTTAGAAGAATAAGAGCAGGCCAGATTGCATTTAAGGGATCATGCAGAACTTTATACAATTCTAAGCTTTTCCCTTACATAAAAATTTACTTTATGCCAACAGTTTTCTAGTGATGTTATACAGTTGTGAATCATAGAACTCCCAAATCTCTAAAGTGTCAATCTATTGAGTGACCTGTAAACCAATGGAAAGATACATAAGTACATTTGTAGCACATTACTTATAAGGATTTGGACAACATATTTAAGCGTTCATACATACGCATGTATGTACATACATACCCCCAAATAAATAAGTTCTTTGGTATAAGGAACTCCCTATGTAAAAACCCCCTTTCATCAATGTAGATCAGTAATCGAGCTGGCATTTACAGTCTTAGAGCGGAACTGGGCGCACTATGATTTGGCTATAGTCACACAACTATCATGTACCAAAGGCAAGATTAGAACACAGGTCTTTCTCATTCTGAGGCTGATCATGTTTCATTTAGAAAATAGAAAATAAAAAAAGGAAGTGCATCAGCCATGAAGCAAATGAAAGGGATTATAGATGTTCTTGAAGTTGTATCCAAAGTGTGCTAAAAGATATAAAGAAGGATGTCCAGTATTGGCTAAATTGTCTATGGATACTTTATGGGAAGATATGGATAAGAATTGCAGTTGAGAAAATGCCATTAGGTTATGATTTGTCCCACTGAAGAGAGAAGCTAAAATAATAACACCATAGATGTATTGCAGTAACAAATTACTGAGAGGATAATAGTTTGTTCTTTTTGGGGAGAGAATCAGGTATATTGTCCTAATACTTCCACCTTTTCAAATAATTTAATATTATTAGCTTCATGTTCATATCAATCACATGCCTTTTAATTTTACTGCAGATTGAGATATGACTTTAAATTACCATCACTACTTATCTGTCTTTAGCTGAAACTCTCTGAATATCATAAAGAAGTACATGAAGGGGGGCAGCTAGGTGGCGCAGTGGATAGAGCACCAGCCCTGAAGTCAGGAGGACCTGAGTTCAAATCTGATCTCAGACACTTAACACGTCCTAGCTGTGTGACCCTGGGCAAGTCACTTAACCCCAATTACCTTAGCAGAAACAAAACAAAACAACAAAACAAGAAGTACATGAAGGCACAATGAATAGAAAGGAGGTCTTAGAGCCAGGAAGATTTGAGTTCAACCCCTGCCTTTGACACATACTGTCTTTTGTGTGATTCTGGACAGCTATATAATATCTGTAGGCCCCATAATTCAGACTCTAAGACTGCTGAGTGCAAAACAATTGCATAGTTGCATTGGTATTGAAAGTTTCATCATTTAAGTGTGGAAATAAGTATACATATATTTGATTTGTCAAGTATTTTTCTGCCATCGGGGGGGGGGTGGAGACTAGGGGGGGGAAATTTGTAACAGAAAGCTTTGTAAGGGTCAATGTTGAAGAATTACCCATACATATGTTTAATAAACGGAAAAAAAGAGAAAGTTTCATCATATTAAAAAAAAATCAGTACAATTCTACTTTTCTCCCCTCTTTCCCACCTACCTCCCTTAGCTTGAGGAAAAGACATTTTGCAAAAAGCAAAAATTCACATGTAGTTCATGAAAGAATATATCATTTTCATTTGAAAATATAAATTCCTAGAGGATATTACTTGAGGATCAAAACCACCAAGCCTTGTTTGAGATAGCTTTTTCTTTCGCTAGTCCATTATCAATATATTATTATATTATATATATATTCTCAACTGTCCTTTATATGTAATTGAAGTCTTTTTTTGTTTTTTTAAAAATATATGTGTGTGTGTGTGTGTGTGTGTGTGTGTGTGTGTGTGTGTACATGGGGCAGCTAGGTGGCGCAGTGGATAGAGCACCAGCCCTGAAGTCAGGAGGACCTGAGTTCAAATCTGGTCTCAGCCACTTAACATTCCCTAGCTGTGTGACCTTGGGCAAGTCAATAAATACATATATATATATATATATATATATATATATATATATATCTTTATATCTAATAGAAGGTTTGATTCTTTAGTCCACCTGAAATGATGCAATACTCACTGGCTCTGAGAATATTCTCCTTGCTGCTGCACCTGGACTGGACCTGCAGAGAGAGTACAGACTCAGTCAGATACAGTAAGTAACATAGACAGTAAGATGTGCAGTGTTAATGGGCAAGCTTCTGGGATCCAGAGGCAAAGGCTTTATGTATTTTTGAGATCTCAAAAGTAGGACTCAATATACCTGACATATATTGCACATAAATTCACTCTTCCTTCCCCGCCCCTCCCGCTTTCAGGAAAGTACTGTCAGTCATGAAAATAAACTTTGAGAGCATATTATAAACTAGAACAAAGGTGAAAATGATGGCAATTTTGTTCACAAGTTTTTGAAATGAAGATGTGGATAAAATTATAAGACTGATTATTTAACTGAATCTGCAAAAACTTCACTTTTAGACATTTTATAATGGAACAATAACCAATTCATGTAAGAAAGACGTTTTCAAAAGACTTAATCATAGTCATATTCCATAGACCCATTAATGTGGGACAAGAAAAAAGAAATCCAAGAATAAGGAACATTATCTTATGATGGTGATAACCTTGCTAATACCGCTTCAATGCAATGGTTTTATAGCTTCTCAGTAAAAATCTAAGAAATTAAGCTTATTTGTCTATTATTCTTGTATTTACCATTTAGACATATTTGTTATGTATGTATATATTCCAGTAAAGTCATCTGAAAAATTAAAAAACAACAACCACCCTTTTTAGGTTTTTAAGGTAAGAGCAGGACATCATAGTGCTCTAAAAAGATCTTTTGCTAGAAAATATTAGGGCTTTCTACTACTTTCAGAGGAAACTGTATTTAGCTAAAACTCCAAACCTCTTCTCTCTGCTCCACAGTAGCTTGCCCCAAATGTACATTCACACAACAAACTGGATTCTATAGTTTAACACAATCTACTTATTATAATGAAACAACTTATAAAAGGAATGTTGCAACTTAGGGTGGGTTATGGTTGTCCTTCCCTGAAAAAAACAATCGTTAATGTTAAAACAAACAAAAATCACAAACATACACACAAGAAGTTAAAAAAAAAAACACACACAAAAATGCAATTAAAAATAAAAATTTCCAAAGAAATGTCAAAATTGTCCTCCTCTGGCCCAGATCTTGCCTTTTTTCTTTATTACACTGAACTATTTTTTTGACACCATGAAAAATGAAGCCAATGTGCAGTTTTTTTTCTTCGAAGTTTTATTAAAATATATCTCTGGACCAAAAGGAAAAGAATGATGACTATTTAAGAAAAAAAGAAATGGAAGTGAGAAAAGAAAAAAAAAGGATTTAAATGAATTAGATCTATAGATGTAGAAGGGCAGATAGGCAGGCCTAAGGGAGGGGGCATCATCTATATGATTCAAGTTTTTCTGTTTCTCATTGAAAACCACAAGGAGAAGGGAAAGATGAACTCCATACAAAATAAACAAAGCAAATTGGCACACCATGGAATGAAAATTAGTACTAACTACCACAGCCCTAAAGAAGAAAAGAAATAGAAAAAAACTGATAGAGATAAGCTTGCTAAAAGAAAAACCGAGTTAAAAAAATAATTCAGGAAATAGAAGAAGCAGCTTTTTAAAAGAGGGAGAAAGATTGAGAGAGGAAAAGGAAAGTGAGTATGGGAAGAAATGTTACAGAATAAAGTGCTAAAAGGAGTAAAATGGAAGTCGAGAATCTTCAACAAAGTGTAGAGCAAAAGGAGCTCAAACCCATAGTGCAAAACAATGTTTGCAAATGGAAAGCAACTCCTTTGATCAGTAGTAGTTACTCATGTCATCACCTCTATTTCTCCTGAGTTCATTTTTAAGCCCTTTCAATCTATTTTGGAGCTAATGTATGGACAAAACTAAGAAATTTATAATGGGCAGAGCAGTTCAGATGTGTAGCTCAATCTTGTTAAAATGTGTCAAAAACATATCACTTTGTACAATGTCCAAATGACAATGATGGTAAAGAACTATTATTAAAAAACCTCTAGGGATAGTTTATTAAAAATTTATTCTTTCTCATATAGTTGATTTAATAAAGAAAAGGAACTCTTTCAGTGATTAAAATCTCACATTCTTGTTTTGGGGCAATATAAGCCAAAGCAGGTATGGAAGAGGGATCTGGATGATAAGAAACAAACTCAACTAACTATATATGAACATTTCTCAACACTGGCACACAGCCAGCAAACCATAGCATAATGTGTCTAATAACTCTGCATAACAGAATGATAGATTTTGGGAAATTTTTAAATAAAAAACCAACCATCCCCAAAACCCAGAACAGCCTGTCTGCCTCTCTATCTCTGTCTCTCTATGTGTATACATATGTATGTGTGTGTGTATACACACACACACACACACACACACACACACTCACAAATACTTTCTAAACATTAAGGGCTCTGGATGTAAAGATGGAAAATGGGGGAAAATCACTTTTTAAAAATGTCCAGTTCTAATGTTTATAACCCATTTAAAATGGGATCCTTCCCTCCACTTTATACTATAAGGCTCATGAATTTTTAAATTCTCAGTCTTTTCATAATACTCAAAGCTGAAGATTCTACTGTACCATCACACACATTGTAAAGGGATTTGCTGTAACGGAAGGATTTGGGAAACAAGCGTTACCCTTGATCTCACGCATGCCACAGAGAAAGGAACACATGCCCGTCTCCAGTTCTATAGGAAGGTTCATGTCTTGTATCCACAAGATTATGTATCCACATTTCTCTCTACCTTACCCTGGCTGTACTCATTGGAAAAGGGGAAGTCTGAAAAACAAAACAGAACTAGAATTTCATCTACTATCAGCTTTCTGAAAGATTCATAATGAAAGGACAGTGTCAGAGTATCTGCTTTATCACTCTCTTAGTACATGCAAATTTTACCACATTTAATTTCTGACTTTCCAGTGTTGACAACTGATTCATTTTTCCACTGGAATGAACACTAAGCCATATGTAAAATACAGTCTGTAGTATTCAAAGCAGTGGAAGAACTGAATACCATAAGGTTTATTAACAATATAGATACATACTTTCAGTTACCATTCAAGACTGCTCTGGGACATCAAATTATTCATGATAACACATCTGATGTGTTCAGATCTATGATGTATATTTTGCTGAAGATCATAATGCTCATAAATCAATCTTAAGGAGTCAAACAGAAAATGAAATGAGAAAAGCACATACTAGAGATGAGAAAAATAATGTAAAAAGGCAAAAAACAAAAGAGAAAAACAATTTAACAAATGACCACAATCTTTAGATACAGTTAGAGAAGTCACTTACCTTATGCTTAGGTCATAACAAGAATAGCACAGTGTTTAAAGTCAGGTCTTCAATATGGAGGTACAATTGAAAGCCATAGGTTATAGTAACATGAATTGCTATACAGAAATGAAGACTTTTTCAGCCCGTGAAAAGCTAACTCTCATGGGACAGCATTTCAACTCATGTTTAATGCAACATGAACAGTTCAGGATGTGTATATCACAACTACATGAACCGCACACTAATAACAGAAGACCCAAACTCTTAGGAACACAGAAAATTGGAAAGGGCTGACCCATAACCTGTGACACAGGGGGGAAAAGCATGCATAATGTGTGAACACCAACAGAACTACACATCTACATATACACACACACCCACTAAATTACAGAGGAAGAATGTAGTGGCCAAGCTATAATGAAAGAAGCAGGACACATGAAGCACAGCAGTGGTCATGTGATTTGAGAGGTGTTCTTCCCTTAAACCATCCCATCACCATGCTTATTTAAAGAAGCCAGGACAAGACCCTTTTTTAATGCTGCAGTAGCTACGAGCCCCCAGCTTGAAGCTAGTGTGTGGAATTTTGATCACCGTTCCTTGCGATGTCAGGGGCTCTCCAGTGGAAGCCAGAAAATATATAACACTGGGTGGTTAAGTACAAATATGTGGTTAACATCTTTCCCTCTCTGCATTTTGCAGAAATAAGGAAGGAAAGGAGCATATAAAATAAACCCACTTTGAGAATAGGCTCATAATAATATCGGGATGATAAAGTATTTGAATGGTGAATATGATAAATCACAGATTAACACCACTCAGGTTTAAAGAATTAATGGATTTATGCTGCTCACCTTGATAACTTTAATTCTTTATGAAAAATATGCTGGTATCATGTAAAATATGATTGCAAACTGAAAAGTTCTGAGCAGTTGAGTTACTTAGGGTCTGGTGTACAAGGCTTTATAAGTCAAGATGCTGTCAGTTCTGTGTGGACATTAAAGAGCCCATGGGATAAAAATCTTGGTTTTATTTCTAGTCTTAGATCCTATCTTCCTATACCTTTATTCTTAATTGATAGTTTATTTTTGAGACTTTTTATGCCTGCCTAGTTATGCCATTTAGGAAGTTTTGAAGAGGTGGTGCCAAAAGGACCCTTTAAAAATCTCAATCTTTTTACATAAGGACATATTTTTTTAATGCTACCTATTTAGAAAAATGTTAAAGCTTCCATTAAACTCTCTCTTGGAAATAAATTCTTTTAGAAACATACTTTTGTCACTTAGCTGTTTACTATCAGCTTGTTAAAATTCTTCTAACATTTTCTTTATTTGGTTTCATTGTACTTTTCTTTATAGTGTGTTTTTCATTCAGGTCAAATGTGATATCATACCTCAGCCTATAGATGCTCCTAATGCTATGGTCATGTAATTCTTTGGTAACTATTGTATCGACACTTCTTTTTTCCAATATTACCCACTAAGAAGTCAGTATAGCATAGCTCTCCCCATCCATCTCCTGCCAGTTAGAGAAAGCTGGGTTTTGGATTCCTCCTATAGTCATCAAAGGCATTGACATGGCTGTCATAAAGTATTAAGAAGCACTATGATTTCATTCAACCCACTGTAGTTGTTTTCAATGGATAAAGTAAAGATGTGATTTTACTTGAATCTAAAGTAAAAAAAAAATCACTTGCGCAATTCTTCAATAAAAAAACTTCAAAAATTTCACAGCTTTATAAGGTGTTATGAATAAAGGCTATAAAACATTATAAAGATTTATAGTTGAGTGTGACAACATTTTTGTGTTTTAGAAGCAGAAATAATGTTTCAGTTTTACGAAAAACAGCAAAAACAAAAGTAATTACTATGTAATGAACCATCGCATCGTTAAGACCAAATCACTTTTGATTATTTCAGCTGTGGTCATAGCTAATCTCTTAACAGTGTGAAATGTGAAATTCATCTACTGCATTTCATTCTGCCTAATGGTAGGTATACAGTATAAAAATACATTTAATTTAATAACTAAATAAAATGCTACAGAGAGATGTAAGAGTTGATTAAAAAATACATAACTCAACCCCAATACACTACTATTAAAATGTATGAGGTTAATTAAATAAAGACTTTTGGAATCTGAGAATGCTTTTCTATACCAAGGTTTTTAAGGCCAGAATCTTAGGTTTCTTAATTTCCACCAGTGGGATATCTTCTAGAAAAAATTGGGTTAGAACTCTGTATGTGATCAGGTCACTGGGGTTACAGGACTCACTGGCCTTTTCCGACCCTAATTCTTCCATAAAAACAAACTGCCTTTGAAATTACAAATAGTTGAATAAACTCTTGAGAACTACCAGCTCTTCTTCAGATTTTATGGAGTGAGAAGATAGGGAGAAATGAAAGTAGCAATGAGTTGGTGGTTAAGCATTTGGTCCAACTACTAATCTTAAAAGTCTATTCCAAAACAAGGGGAAATGAAAATCTGGACTTAATTAAGGACTAACTTAACAATTTTAACTAGCAATTCTATCATCTTCCTCAGATTCTTAAAATTCCAGATAATTTCCTTCTCTTCTCAGCTCTGAAAGTAAAAATGGAATAGGTGCCTCAAAAACTGTCTGCTTCATAGTTTTTTTTTCATAAAACTTTAACTGAGTATACAAATATATGTGCCTGATCTTAATGGCAATCCACATTAAGTTAGATAATGTTATATTGCCCTGTTCATATCTCTTTCAACTCCACAGATTTAAAAGTACTCTGAAGTAATTTAATTTCTCTACAAGAAATTCTTGTTCAGTAGACATCAAGTCTAATTTACATACTGGAGAAGTACTGTGATAGTTTACCGGCATATGATTCAGTGGCAGATTACGGTTTACAGAGAGACTGCTAACTGATGAGACCACTGATTTAGACAGGGGAAGATAAAGGTGATTAACTTAAAATCTGGGATGCTTGTATAAGAAATCTTTTTTTTTTAATCTGATTCCTTGAATATTACAATATCAGGGCTTCAAGCAATTTAAATAAGAAGTACTTTTAAATGTATCATTAATTAGCCAATTGCTCATTTTAAAAACCTTGTAAAAAACCAGTAGAAAGAGGACTGCCTAAAATTGGCATAATTATCTAAATATAGTGAAAAATATGGAGTTCTAAACAATGTTAAATATCATGTGCCACTACTTGCTACTCAAATCTTGTCACAATGGTAAGATTAATTAGTTAAATGAAGCAGTTATTTAGCTTTAGGTTTTGTAAGTCTAAAATCAAAAAAGAGTTTTTCAATATTCATTGTGATACTTACTGGACTCCTGGCCTTAGCTGTATATGAATAGCAATACTGTCTGAGGTAGCTTGTTTCATCAAGGACATAGAATGAGTACACATTTATAGATATAATTGAATAATTTCAAGCAATGTTGATTTTCTCATTGATTTACAAATTATTAATTTTAATATTAGCTTCTCTTTTTCAGTTTTACATCTTCAATATTTCAAAACATCTGTGATGGCATTGGCCTGGGCTTCTTTTTACTAATATAGAGTGCAGCCCGTGTCTTAGAGGAAAGTTTTAAAATCAGAAGGGAATTTAGAGGTCATGTGAGCTAACTCTTTTGTATATGAGGAACATGAGTCCCAGAGAGTGCAAGTGACTTGCCCGCATGGATTGAAATGGCAGAGGCAGCCTCTGGATTCTGGTCCTCTGACTTAAAATTTATCATTCTTTTTACTGTAAATTGCTTCCTCATGAGCTGCTACAGGGGAAAAGCAGTCTAACACCTAGTTCAAAATCAGTTTTCAATTCTTCTAGCCAGCATTTCAAACCAAAGACCATCTTCTGCCACTCTTGGCTGCAACAGACATGTTGTAGAGTTTAGTCTTTTTCAAAGAAAATGATAAATTTTAATACTTAGAATATCCATAATACATTATTGAGATATCATTGTGACTCAGAAGAGGGGGTTGAATCATAACACACTTAAATTGTTTAAAAAATAAAACTCTTTCCCTTCTAACTATAGTCATTTCACAATTATTTTTGGCACATATATACTACTTACTCTTGCCATGAAGGGCATGATTGGATCATTTTTGTTTTCAAGGCAGTATATTTTTAGAGGATGCATACTAGTATTTAATTTAAAATAACTCTGATAGAGCTATGATCTCCAACCCTACAGATTGAAAATTATTCACATATTCTTGTCTTGTACAATCCCTGCCCACACCCTCCTATAAATTCTCCACAGAATTTAGGAATTTAGAGCTGAAACGAATCTTAGAGATTAATGAAACTAACTCCCTCACTTTTACAGATGAGAAAAAGTGAAGTCAAGAGATATCAAGCTACTTACCAGGTTCACAAAGTCACCAAGTTTCTGAGGTGGAATTTGAACTCAAGTCTACCAAGTTTATTGCTCTATCCTCTATGCTATCCAATATCCTGAGTGCCTTCCTTTAGGTCTCTTACTGGATTTTAATCCTGGTTATCACTTGACCTTACTGCATGACTGGTCCACTCACTTTTTCTGGTTGTATATCTCTTTGATTTCTTTTACATACTTCTATGGCATAATTAATCATTGGCAATATGCTAAAGCTTACTTATATCTACAATTGTCCTTTAGGAAATCTGCAGCTTTTATTTTTTTCAGAAATTTTGGTGTCCTATGATTTACAGCAATAATACATTACTGGGAAAATATTGAATTAGGATTTTGTTTCAGAGAGGAGCTTGACATAGAAGATAATCCAAATAGAAGAGAGATTCTTTGCAGAAATTGTGGTTCTCCAGTTACCCCTATTTTTAGATGGCATTCTATTGATCATTTTAAGCCAGAGATCACTGAAGAGCCTCTTAAACAAGATCTGTCATGACTAAAAAAATTTTTTTTGGCTTAACTATCCCAAAGTATCCAGACTGTGATATACAATTGGGTGAACAGCCAAAAATTGATCACTACATATGGATCTTATGCAGACACAGATGACAGACAATGAAATGGGCACCAAATTTAATGGAAGAGAACATTTAGGAAATTGTGTAGTACTTTCAATGATACCAGAATATAACTGTGAAGGTAAATCTACCATCAACAATCGCACATGATGTTGTGGATTTACAGCTGTGAAATACTCAATTATTGACCCTACTTGAAAGAGGAATAGACCATGAATAATCTAACAGAAGATAATCTCATATTAATGTGTTTAGTGTGGTGATAAACTATTTTTATTATGTGATTTTTATGTGATCATTATGTGATTGATACAATTATAATGAACTTCAGAAATAAACTGAGGTTGGTTTGTATCAGTAGCTGGATGTAAGACTTTGAAAAAAGTTCTTCTAATATACCTTCAAATCCAAGATTTCATGGTTCAATGAATAAGATAAAACAAATGTTATAGCTATAGTTATTAGAGATGACATTTACCCTATGATATGAAACATAAGTTTCAGACCACTTAAGATTATTAAAGACTTTCTGGCATTGCTGATGAGAAATCACATTAGTATGTTAAAGTCCTAAACTTTTTTTAAATATTGCATTTTTATTTGAATTTAAAATTTTCTTGTACTTCCCTTCTTAAACTACCACCACTATGTAACCAATTTATTCAAAAAATACTGAGTCCCTACTACGTGTAAGGTACATTACGAGGAACTTCTGTCCTATTTCATTTCTTTTTACTTCAAAGGCAATTGCTTTTTGTAAAATAGTTATATATATTTCCTAAATCTGCAAGAGTGGTATGGATTAATTAGCATTCATAAGATAGGAAAGCAATTTCTGGGATGAAAGATGCCATGAAATTAAAAAGAAAACTTTTATTACATGAATAAACCAGGGGTGATTAATAAGATGTCTATAAAGTACTTTAATCATGTTAGAGACAAGGGCTAAATAAATACAAAATACTAGATTATTAAAATATGTAACATATAGCTGTCTAAAATGTTATACTTAAAGTGAGATGAGTTGTTGGTATCTAATACACTGCTACTTAAGTCTCCAAAGATCTAATAGAAGCCTCTACTTTGTAAACTGATAATAGGCTTAGTTTATTCTCTTGCTTTTCACTTTTATATTTCCCTATTAGAATAATTATGTGGCACAATGAGTGGAGCACTTTACTTGAAGTCAGGAAGACTCAACTTTCCTGAATTAAAATCTAGCCTCAGATTCTTACTATCTCTGTGACCCTGGATACCCTAATAAGATGGTGATGGTGCTCAAAACCAAGTCATATAAGGGTTAGTTAGAGAATCTGGTTTCTTTAGCCCAAATAACAAAAGACTTTGGTAGTAATGTGATAAGTTATTTTCTTTCTTTTGTGTGTGTGTGAATACATATTTATACAGTTATCTTGCTATACAAGAACACTTGGATCTACAAGAAAAAAAAACTGAGAAGGGAAACATAATGCAAGCAAATATCAATAGAGAGCATGAAAATGTTATGTTGTGGTCCACACTCAGATCCCGCAGGCCTCTTCCTGGGTGTATATGGCTTTGTTCATCACTGAACAACTAGAACTGGTTTGAAACATCTGATTGTTGAAGAGAGCCATGTCCATCAGAATTGATCATCATATAGTATTGTTGCCGTGTATATTGATCTCCTGGTTCTGCTCATTTCACTTAGCATCAGTTCATGCAAGTTTCTCCAGGCTTCTCTGAAATCATCCTGCTGGTCATTTCTTACAGAACAATAATATTCCATGACATTCATATACCATAATTTATTCAACCATTCTCCAACTGATGGGCATCCATTCAGTTTTCAGTTTCTTGCTACTACAAAAAGGGCTGCCACAAACATTTTTGCATATGTGGGTTCCTTTCCCTCCTTTAAGATCTCTTTGGGATATAAGCCCAATAGAAACACTGCTGT
>JAJPUD010000956.1:436103-447226 GCA_023553655.1 Myrmecobius fasciatus
ATAGAACAATAATATTCCATGACATTCATATACCATAATTTATTCAACCATTCTCCAACTGATGGGCATCCATTCAGTTTTCAGTTTCTTGCTACTACAAAAAGGGCTGCCACAAACATTTTTGCATATGTGGGTTCCTTTCCCTCCTTTAAGATCTCTTTGGGATATAAGCCCAATAGAAACACTGCTGGATCAAAGGTTATGCACAGTCCAATAACTCTTTGAACATTGTTCCAAATTGCTCTCCAGAATGGCTGGATTCATTCACAGTTCCACTAACAATGTATTAGTGTCCCAGTTTTCCCACATCCCCTACAACATTCGTCATTATCTTTTCCTGTCATCTTAGTCAATGTGACAGGTGTGTAGTGGTATCTCAGAGTTGTCTTAATTTACATTTCTCTGATTGATAGTGATTTGGAGCACCTTTTCATATGACTAGAAATAGTTTTAATTTCATCATCTGAAAATTGTCTGTTCATAGCCTTTGACCATTTATCGACTGGAGAATGGCTTGAATTCTTATAAATATGAGTCAATTCTCTATATATTTTAGAAATGAGGCCTTTATCAGAATCCTTAAATGTAAAGATGATTTCCCAATTGATTGCTTCCCTCCTAATCTTGTCTGTATTAGTTTTGTTTGTACAAAACCTTTTTAACTTAATATAATCAAAATTATCTATCTGGTGTTCAATTAAGAGTTCCAGTTCTTCTTTGGACATAAATTTATTCCATCTCCACAAATCTGAGAGGTAAACTATCCTATGTTCCTCTAATTTGCTTATAATATCTCTTTATATATAAACCATGAACCCATTTAGATCTTATCTTGCTATGTGGTGTTAGGTGTGGGCCAAGCCCTAATTTCTTCCATATTAGTTTCCAATTTTCCCAGTAGTTTTTGTCAAATAGTGAGTACTTATCCCAAAAGCTGGGATCTTTG
The DNA here is from genome assembly GCA_023553655.1 of Myrmecobius fasciatus. NCBI lineage: Eukaryota > Metazoa > Chordata > Mammalia > Dasyuromorphia > Myrmecobiidae > Myrmecobius > Myrmecobius fasciatus. The sequence goes on from JAJPUD010000956.1 coordinate 437,050, forward strand.
GGTTGTGATAAATTATTTTCAAGAATTTGAATTCTTACAGGAGAACTAATGTACTTACTTTGGCACAAAGGATAGAACTATAAATAATGAATAAAAGTAGAAGAAGATTTAGTTTCAATATAAGGGAAAATGTCTTGACAATTAGAATTGTTTTTAAAAGTCAAAGGGTTACCCTGGATGATAGGGAGTTTCCCATCCCTGATGGTCTTTGCATTGAGACTAGATGATCATATGTAGGTAATGCTAGTGTTTAGAGTTAAACTATATATGATATTTTAAATCCCTTTCAACTCCCTGATTCTGTAATTTTTCAGTTGTGTTTATGCTAAAAAGCATCTAAAAGTTTCTTCTTCGTTTATAGTGTAAATCACATGGATGTTTAGTTTAGAAAGCCTTTAGCTTCAGACAAAATATGATGTTTAGATTAAACCAGTGGTGACTACCTTTTCTTTTTTAAGTCCCAGTCTTGAGGATACTGTATTTATTGTTATTTATTATTAATAGAATCCATTTTTATAAGTGTATAAGAGGATATACTATTTTAAACATATGAAATGTCAATCCTATATTAAAGCTGTTTAAGATATTTGAGAGGCAGCAGAATCTAATGGAAGAAAGGTTAGAGGGAGAGTTTTAGTCTGGGATCTTTCACCTGGATCATGTACAAGGCAGGACCTATTCAACCTATTAGGTGAGTTACTATGATGATGATGGAAGGTGTACCCCACAGTAATGAAATCACAAACTTATTAAGTACTGAAGTATAGTTTGGTAAACAGAACTGGATCTTTTATGACTAAGAGTCATTATTAGACATCAGTTTTCATTTTTTAGTTCTAATAGGTGTAGTTCTATAGATGTAAGCTAAATATATATTGATCCAAGGACATAGTCTAGAAGTCTGAGTTTGGTACATCAATTTTCCTTTGCTATTTTTTTCATAATTATATAAATCAAAGCATATTAAGCTGAAAGGGACCACAAAAATCAGCTTTCTGGCATTCTGGACAGGCAGGTAGTTTTTCAATCTTTGAATATAAAAAAAGAATGTAGAATTTTTGGACTTTTTGGCTTTGTGGGTTTTTTTGTTGTTTGTTTGTGGATATTTTATGATTACAACTACTTAGGTTAGGTTAGGTTATGGTTATCTAAAGATACTTGGTATAATCCCACAGTGATACTGATCCATTCTTCTGGGGATGAAATATTCTTTTGTTACTATTTTACAACATCTACATCCTCACATAGTAGTTGAATAATTTATCTATCTACTGTGCCAGTTTACTGAATAATATATCATGTGGGACAGAATCAAGTCCAGTGTGTCTTCATAATGAACACTAAATTATGAACAATTGTTTCTTGCTATTAGCTTTCAAAGTTAAAAATAAAGGAAACATTTTAAGCACTAAATGAATAAAAGACCAAAGAATTTCTGTAAATGTAAATCTGTTCCTAAAAATATACACAGGTAATCTTTGAAGTAATACCACTATCTAAACCTTTAGAACTTTTACAAAAGTAAACATAAGCTCTCACAGGGAACATATCACAATTATTAGAATAAAAGAACTTTAAAATGTGCATTTTTAATTATGCTATCTCTAACTAGGAAAAACATTAATCCATTTCTATAACAAAATTTACCCAGAGTGAAAATATGTGTTGTACATAATGATTATGTTTACTTTTTTCTATTTTTATAATTTTCTGTCCTTCATATGCAAAGACAGTACTATTAATCAAACCCCTATCACTATAGCACATACTTTGAATGCTTCCATTAGTACATTAAAATCTCATAGGTTTAGATTGCCCCATTTTGGAATGCAAGATGATTTGAACTCCTTTAGTTATGAATAATCATTTTATATGCATATTTAACCTTGTTGACTTAGAACCCTAATGAAATTCCCACTGCTGCTCAAGTCAGTTTTATCATTCTCAGATTCCCTCCTTCCATCTGATTTCTTACTACTGTGCTACAAAGGTAGTTTTAGCTTATTGCAGTAGCATCAGAAAATCAACCAGGTGCAACTTCACAGAAACTTCTTCCTCATCCTTTAAAAATTTTTTCCTCTGTTACTGGAACACAGCCAATTTCTAAACAGAATTTACCCTTTCTAAATAGAATTCTTTGAAAAAAAAAAGAGGTTTTCAAAAATCATTAATTGAATTGATATTACTCTTAATATGAACTATAAAATTATTTTAAAATAGCCTAAAATTTAATATTTTCACTATTACAAGTTGATTTTTTCTCATGGCCAATTCAAATAGTGAAATTTTGCTGTTGTGATGATTTTATATTGATCAATACAACCTCTTGCTTGGTTTCTCTTGTGCTTAGTGCAAATATTTTTAAAATAACTACCTGGTATAAACTGTAACCATAGAATATTAGAAAGTTTGCTGGCTCTTAATGTGAACCTTATAATCTTAGCCTCATTTTAAATAATCACATATATCCTTTTTCTTTTAAAGCTTTTAGACAGTTATTTTATATGCTTAGATTTTAACTGCTAGGATAAATTGTGCTTGATTTATTTTTTGCTGGTTTCATCCATAATTTATCATCCATGTCCTTGTGGATCAGTGGTATCCTTTATGAACTATCTCATACTAGATAGGGATATAGTATATAGATATATATTTTAGTACTATATGTTAAGTGTGCTTAGCCTTATTTTGCATAATACTATAGAATGTGAAATTTAAAAAAAAAAAAACAGTTGCTGGGTTTGTGGTATTGTTTAGTGGCTGAAACTAGGGCAAGGTCAGTGGAACTTAGGAAGCCAAAGACAGATGAATGGGAGGAGCACAAGAAAGTGCACCAGGAGCCAGAAGCAAAGAGGAAGGGTGATTGCAAAGAAAAGTTTTGCAGAAAAAGAACTATAGAGAAGAAAAACGTGGGGAAGAGATGTAGGAAATGGGTGAGAGTAATGTAGATAATGAACAGAAAACCACAGGGTACTTTTGAGAATTACTTCTCACTTTCAACCATTAATATACATACCCAACATCTAAGATGCAATTATTTATTCAGTTATGGAACCATCTCTTAGTATTTCTATAGAGAAATGACCAAAGGTTTAGGATAAAGGCTCAAATAAATGTTTGTATAAATAAAAGGGTATGTATTTTGACTAACACTGGAGGTGATCAGAATAGCAGCAGAAACATTTCCCTTGTGGGAGGGTCATTTAAAAGGAAACTAAAGTAATTTTCAAACACAGTTTAAAGTGATAGTATAGTACGACTAAAATATTCAAGCAGATGGAAAGCTGCATCAGGAAATGCACCAACCAACAGCAGTGGCTCAGACAAGCAGAATGCAAATAACTTGGGCTGGAGGTTTACAGACTGAAGTTCCAAGACACAAAATGTTCTGAAAGGTGATATTGGTAAAAATGAAGATGATGCAGGTAGACTTAAGTTATGGGTCTCAAATGTAGAAGGCAGCTTTTGGGGAATTAGAATGTAATATAAGAACTCAGCAAATGCCAAAAATACTAAAAAAAAAAAAAAAATGAATAACCCATTCTTTTGACTTGCTTTTCAAACTTGTGAATGCTTACCCATTACAACTTTCTATGCATTTTTATAGCTCATTATTTATACTATGATGGCCATATGTATACTATACATACATATACTAAAATGGCCATATGTAAGGTCTACTGATTGAAGAAAGTTATTGACATATTTGGCATGAAAAAGGGGAAATAAAATAAGGTAAACTACTCAAATGAAGATGAAACACTGCATTATGGACTTTTAGAAGTATATGTGTTCTCTGTTATGCAATATTATTGTTTTATAAGAAACGACCAGCAGGATGATTTCAGAGAGGACTGGAGAGACTTGCATGAACTGATGCTGAGCAAAATGAGCAGAACGAGGAGATCGTTATACACGGCAACAATACTTTATGATGATCAATTCTGATGGACATGGCTCTCTTCAACAATGAAATGTTTCAGACTAGTTCCAACTGTTCAGTGAAGAAAATCATATACACCCAGAGAAAGGGATATGAAATGTGGACCGCAACATAAAATTTTCATGCTCTCTATTGATGTTTGCTTGCATTATGTTTCCCTTCTCAGATTTTTTTTTCTTGTAGATCCGACTTTTCTTGCACAGCAAGATAACTGTAAAAATATGTATATACATATGTGATTTGTCAAGTATTTTTACATAATTAGCCTGTAGTAGACTTCCTGCCATCTAAGGGAGGGGTGGGGACTAGGGGGGAAAAATCTGTAACGGAAAGCTTTGCAAGGGTCAATGTGGAAAAATTATCCATACATATGTTTTGCAAATAAAAAGCTTTAATAGGGGGCAGCTAAGTGGTGCAGTGGATAGAGCACCAGCCCTGAAGTCAGGAGTACCTGAGTTCAAATCTGGTCTCAGACACTTAACATTCCCTAGCTATGTGACCCTGGGCAAGTGACAACCCTAATTGCCTCAGCAAAAAGAAAAAAAAAAAAGCTTTAATAAAAAAAAGGAAGTATATGTGTTCTCTGTAAAGTGTGGCAGAAAAGTAGCCTAGTTCTAGATAGTATACTTTCATTATCATTTTATTACTATTCCTTGAGAAAGTTCTAGCTAGGTGTTAACTGTGAAATGAAAACATGGAAAACCTTTATGTAGTACTAAAAACTCAAGGACTCATAGAAAAATTATCATTTTAGAATTCAGAGTTTAAATGATAAAATTCAAGGCCCTCCTTTCCCTTCTCATTTCAACATGAAATCACAATCTGAAAAGAAAGCAAGAAGTCTATTTTTCATCAACAAGATATATATTGGTATCCAGTTCACTTTTCCAAATAAGCAAGAAGAGTACTTAATGGAACTGATGAAGGGACTTGACATTTGAATCAGTCAATGATGGTTACTAATGAGCTTCTAAAATACAGTAGGTGATAATAAGATGTATTAAAAACATTTTAAACTCTTTCACAGATGAACAAATTCAGTCATATTTGAGGTATTTTTGAGCTGGATAACTAATCCATCTGCATCTAGAAATCTAATTGCAGGACAATCAAAGTCAGTCTTAATTTGATTTAATTATTTACATTTCAGATACTAGGCCATGTATTTGAGGACATTACTACTTCCAGTTAGCATTGCTAATTTCCCATAGCATCTCTTTAAATTTAAGTATACTGAATCTTCTTTTTCTACTCTCCCTTTGGCCTGGCCTATTAAAGTGTGTGTGTGTGTGTGTGTATGTATTAGATAACAATGGAAAATGATCCAGGCCTAAAACTTGAAGAAGGAAAGAAGGAAGTAGACAGGATTGCATTTTGGAAAATGTATAGTAATTTCAATCTGAACCAACTTTTAAAAAACTACTGTTAGTGTTTCTAAATGGCTGAGAATAATGGAATCTCTGAAAAATTAAAATTATAAGTCATTTGTAGCACAAAGAAGAGTTACATCATGAGTTGAATAGGCTACAGCATTTTTCCAACAATGAGTTAAAGGTGAAAACCAGCATAAAAGATAACATCAATGAGAGAAGGATATTTTATAGTCAAACAGTGTGAATAAAAGATAACAGGAAGACTGCACATGTGTTTCAGTGATATCCTCATAACATTAAGAGACTGAGAAGGTAGTTCATTGAGGAAAATTAATAGGAGAATTTGGGCAAAAAAAAGTTGTTCAGATAATATATAAACCACATCAGTGATATTTGCAGATCTATCAAAATACTCTTTCATGACCAAAAAACATACCTGTGTCAAGTAAAATGATACAGAGCTCAAGCCCTAGCTCAAGCTCACTGAGACAGGCTTGCCTGGAATTCAGAAAAACATCTGATTTTTATAGGCAGCAAGTTCATTTTAGTTTTCTTATTTTTATCATTATTCCCCTATCTAGGGGGAATTCTCTTCCTTTGCCAGGCCCTGTACAGGATCCAGAAGCTCATAGAAAATTATCACAGTTATGGTAAAAAAAAATTGGAGTGGCTAGATTGCCAATAAAAATTTTCCTTTCAGCGAAGTTGCATACACCAGCCATACCAAAGAGCCATGCAGAAGCTTGTGCCATGCTTTTCCAATGAGAACATTTAATCATGACAACAAGAGAAATTAGATAAAAGGAGGATAGAACAGCTCTGGTGAGGGAAGGGACACCATTGGGGATGAGCTTCATATGCTGGTTATGGGATTTAGAATTTAGTAATTTACAAAGAAGCTTTGGTAGTTACCTACAGTAACTTCTTTATTAAATATGGTGACATTGGGACCCAGAGAGGAGAAGGAACTTTCACAAGATCACATAGCAAGTTCAGGTCATACTTGGTGAAGATGAAAAAAACCTGGTTTGGAGGAAAGGTTGTTGCACTTGATCTGAGTTCAAATCCCTTATCAGACACTTAATGCTTGTGTGGCTAGTAAGCAGGTCACTTACTTCTAGGGTCCTCAGTTTCATCATCTACAAAATGGGGATAATGATATTCATAGCACTTACCACATAAGACTGGAGTGAGGATCAAATGACACATGGACTAAAGGTTTTTGTAAACTTGAAAACATAAATGTTAATTATGGCTCTAAGCAATTCCTTTTGTAGGATGACCCTGACAGCCTTTTAAAAACAGAATTTTATTTTCTTATGCGAGAATAGGCTTTGAAATAGAAATAGGAGCACATGAGTTAATAAAAAAAAACAAAACAAGATATGGTTGTAGAAAGGCCATGAGAGTCAAAACACCCACTACTAATCTCATAATGCACAAAACTAAAAATATCTATATGATATTACTGAGCTCATCCTTTTCCATTTTGTTGTACATTCTTATAAGTCTGGTATAGAAAACTCAGGGAAGAGAAACCCATTCTTTAAATGAGAGCAAAGAAAAAGGAAATGGAAAACTAGGTCATTTGAAGGAGGGACCAAGAAATAGTAAAGATTTTAAAACTAGACTATATTTAATTGATATAACTTGCCTGTTCTATTCCAAAGGCTGATAGATGATAATAGCCTTTCTAAATAAAACCCATCCTCAAATGTATATCATTACAAGGGAATCAGCTAGAGTATGTATTCCAGTTATCATAAGTCTGCTAGTCTTACCTTCTCATACAATCAAAATGATGAATAATAAGTAAAATGAAAGCATTTTCAAACTGGACAGGTAAATGAAATAAAATCTGTTACTAGGCCCACATGACATATGCTTGTGATTTCTCTTTATTACTGAGTTAAGTGACAAATGGTGATAGGCATGAAACAAGCCTTTAAAGAAATATTGCAACTCTCAATGTCCAACAAATTTCAGTTCAAGAGAAACTATTATGATAAGGTCAACAGTTCCCAAATGCATAGATATTCTAGCCACTGAAAAAGTGTAATTTGGCACACCAGGCAATGTCCAAAATATATATTTACATGTAAACATCCAACACTTTTGTTTCAACCTGCTGAGAGAATACAAAAGGAGTATTCACCACGTATGCTCCAATTCTATTTCTGGCTTGGCATTCTACTGATAGAGAATAACCTAAGGCAATGTACTTAACTTTTCTATGCTTCATTTTTAAAAAGCGAATGAAAATCACAAAAATTCTGCCAGTGGTGATAAATTAATATTTAAAGTTCTTGGAGCTCTCTGGAGACAAAGCATGATACAGATGCAAAGGATTATTAAAATTATCAATTCTATAGAATAGTCTATTCAAAGTCATTAAATGTGATTAATTTTTTTTTAAAGGCAGTAGTCTTTTATCAGTCAGTACAAACAGCTCTGTAATGATTTATGCAGATAATTTTGAATTAGTCTCCTTTGCTGGAGCTTCATCAATAATAGTTTATCCAAATACTCTTAGAGTATTTTTTCTACATTTTTTCAGTATAGTCACCAATCACCAGGAGTTCGCAGCTATCTTAATGCTGATGATTCTTAGGTCCAGATATCTAATCCTAGTCTTATCGAGAGACCATTATCACAGACTGTCTACTGGACATTTTGAATTAAATGTCTCATAAGCATCTCAAACACATGTTCAAAATAGAACACATTCTCTTTCCTCCCAAACCCATCTCTTCTGAATATCACTCAACACACATATTTGACTTATTGCTAAATCTTGTTTCTACTTTGACAACATTTCTCAGAAGCATTCCCTTCTCCACAATCACAAAGTTACTACCCTAACTCAGGTCCTTAGAACCTTTTTTACTGGATTACTACAGAAATCTTGTAAATGATGTTTCTTCTTTAGTTTTCTTTCCATTCCAAACCATCACCCATACAGATGGCAAAATAATTTTCTTAAAGTATAGATTTGGTTCTTTCACTTCCTTCCTTTGTATATATTTTCTTTTTTTTTTTTTCTTGCTGAGGCAATTGGGGTTAAATGACTTGCCCAGGGTCACACAGCTATGGGGTATTAAGTGTCTGAGGTCAAATTTGAACTTAGGTCTTCCTGACTTCAAGGCTGGTGCTCTATCTACTGTGCCACCTAGATGCCTTGCTTTGTATATATTTTCAAAATTTGTTTCCTTCTTATCTTTACAGTATTCGTATGCATGACTACCTCTCCTCCATTCATTCTATAGTTGAGCCATTCTGGCCTTTCTGCTATTTGTTACACACAACAGTCATCTTTCTGTAGGCCTTGGGCTGATTGTCCACCATGCCTAGAATGCTCTCCTATCTCATCTTTGACTGTTTCTTTCAAGCCTGAGCTCAAATCCCATATTCTGCAGACCTTCAGCTGCTAGTGCTTTACCTCTTCTGTTTATCTTTCATCTATTTTGAATCTTGTTGTTCCTTTTAGTTTACTGAGGTAAGGAATAATTTTTACCTTTTCTTTATACTCCCAATGTGCAAAACAGTGCTTGACACACAGTAAGCACTTAAGTAAGGCTGGTAGCTGCTTGACTGATTTTATTAATGAGACATTGTTATATAAGTGTGATTGGATTGGACTAAATGATCTTTGAAGTTCCTTCTAGCTCTATAACTATGATCCTTTGATCAATTATTATTACTAGCCATATGAATGTGGATGACTAAACTTAGTTTCCACATCTATAAGATGAGGGTAATGCTATTTGCACTCTTCACTAGAGAATTGACCACCTGATGAATTTTTGAGACACAAAAAAATAGTTTACTAATGTGTAGAGAGTAGAAGAAATAGCCTTGCCAATGAAACTATGGCTTTTAGAAGCACCGAAGTAGAACTTAGACTTTCTACCTTACACAATTCTTTTGAAATTCAAGTGTAGTAACCCATGAAAAGCATTTTTTTTACCACTATCTGAATTACCAGTGAGATGAAAAAAATAAATATCAACTTGATGACAACAGTTTTCTAAGACAATAATCATATGTATATATAGGCATAAAATATAACCAAAGGTTCTGTGTATGTCCTAGGAAGAAATCCTTTCCATGCCATTGCATGAATATTTAGAGATTTTCTATTATGACAGTGAGAGTTACAACTACTCTGGTTGACAAAGGTTTTAAAAGGGATGTTGACAAGGTTAAAGTTATTCTGGATTTCCAAAAGAAGACCCTAAGAGAGAGCATAGGGCAAGTCCTTTACAATAACAACCTCCCTTCCTCAAAAGATTCTGAATTATCTTTTCCAATATCTTCAACCCATTGCCAGAACAAGATTATTTTCATGTGTTATCTAACTTAATAACCTGTAAGATCCATAAGAGCCCAACTTATGTCTGGTTTCTTCTAGGTTTTCTGTCTAATACGATGTTTATCTACCCTGTAGCCACTGAATATATATATATTTTTTATTAAAGCTTTTTATTTGCATAACATATGTATGGGTAGTTCCTTAGCATTGATCTTTACAAAGCTTTCCGTTACAAATTTTCCCCCCAGTCTCCTCCCCTCTCCTAGATGGCAGGAAGTCCACTACATGTTAATTATGTTAAAATACTTGACAAGTCGAATATATGTATACATATTTCCACACATCATTGTTGTGCAAGAAAAATCATATCTACAAGAAAGAAAAATCAGAGAAAGGAAATACAATGCAAGCAAACATCAATCAAGAGCATGAAAATGTTATGTTGTGGTCCACATTTCATATCCCTCTCTCTGGGTGTATATGGCTTTCTTCACCGAACAACTGGAACTGGTTTGAGACATTCATTGTTGCAGAGAGCCATGTCCATCA
>JAJPUD010000956.1:447326-483658 GCA_023553655.1 Myrmecobius fasciatus
TTAATCAAGAGCATGAAAATGTTATGTTGTGGTCCACATTTCATATCCCTCTCTCTGGGTGTATATGGCTTTCTTCACCGAACAACTGGAACTGGTTTGAGACATTCATTGTTGCAGAGAGCCATGTCCATCAGAATTGATCATCATATAGTCTTGTTGCCGTATATAATGATCTCCTGGTTCTGCTCATTTCACTCAGCATCGCCACTGAATATTTGTTGACTGAATATTTGCTGGTCAGGGCTTTCTAATGCTATACTGCACTAAAGCCACTAGCATTTATTGCTCTGTCTGGCAAACAAAGCTAAAACTGAGCACAACCTAATAATCAATACAGAAAAATGGAGGAGTTAGACTTAGAGGACTTAGGTTTGAATCCTAGCTATGCTGATTACTATAGTTTTTTTTTTTTTTTTCCCCCTGGGCAAGCCATATAATCTCTCTCATTTTTCAGAATTATAAACTGAGGGGACTGAACTATTTCCAAGTCCTAAAAATATGATCATATAATCCTATATTTCACCATTTTTGAGGATTTTAAGATAACTTTGTAACACCTTAATAGATTAAGAGCCTCCTCTTTACTTCCCCCTATCAGTCATCCTTTAAATTCTACCTATAAAAAGGGAAGGGTGAATATAAAGTAGATTAATCATGGAAGTATTTAGTAATTGTTAATAATTAACAGCATTTATAAACAAGTCTTTGTGTTTCAATGCAGTATAATGAACTGATTATGAAAGAGGAAAACCTCAAAGGGGGAAGATGTTTAAATTTAAAATTAAAAAAATTTTTTTTGTAGTTTCTGCTGTCTGCCTTATCAATTTATAGGTCATGGCCCTTTATTCAAAGGAATCTTAGGAATATTTCTACATGGAGGTATCATTTCTACTGGGTACTCTTTTTGGAGGATACAAATAATTCTTAGGACTGAGGCTGTCTCCACCATATCTGACTGTGACTTGAAAAGGATTCAATCTTGCTCCTGGTCTCTAAACTATGTCTCTAAAAGACTCTAAGTCTTTAAAAGCAAGCTATAATTTCAACTCTTTTCTTTCTTTCTGTGTTTAAGAAGCCAGAAGACAGGGTTACAATTTGTGGAAGAAGCACATAGCAGAAGTAAATCAAAAAATATCTGAGAGGGAATTTCCTAGCTCAACAAATAATAACCACCAGGACAATAATAGATTGCCTCTAGATGTATATCCTGAGACACCTGAGATGGTTGTTCATGACAATTTTTATAAACTCCAGGATATTTTGTTGATTTAAAAAAAAAATCACGCATAATGTTGAAATCTAGCCTTCTAGTGAGAGTCATAGGTAGCTTATCATGGGCAGTTCCAGATTTAGAATTCTAAGGTTTGGACCTCTTGGGGGAAGGGGGAACTTCCTGAAGCAGAATATTCCTTGGAAGAGGATTATCTAAAAATTTCCTGCATAATATCCTTCTGGGAGAGCAAAGCCAGTGACTTAATTTGGAAAGTACAGTTCTTATGGGAAGGGGTTGCTTATTCACAAGCTCCTATACCAGTTTGGCTTGAATCTTGGCAAAAATGAGACTATATATGACTCTGGGAAAGAGGAATTCATAAGAATTCCAAAGGGCTGTCTTAATGGTAGTTCCACATTCAGTTTATTTCCAGGGAGGACTGATGGGAATAATTTAGTAATTTATATGTTTTCTGTGTCTGAATCTTTTGTATCTTATATATTTTCTGTGCAATGAAATAAAGAGCATTCTGTACCCAATATGTATATTATACTTTGAGTACTTGTGTGGGACATAAGCACCCTAGGACTCCTTTTATTTACATTTCAGGAAATTTAGAAAATGAGCAGATTAGATTTTTCTGGAGAAATTTCAGAGAGAGAAAACAAACTCTAGAGAGTTCAAGACTTTCTTAGGGCAAGCCCTCAAGATCAGACTCCTGAATATTCACGTGGGTGCTTATCTGGAGTGTTTTGATTTTTTTTTTTTTTTTTCTGAGGCAATTGGGGTCAAGTGACTTGCCCAGAATTACACAGCTAGGAAGTGTTAAGCATCTGAGGCCAGATTTGAACTCAAGGACTCCAGACTTCAGGGCTGGTACTCTAGCCATGTACCATCTAGCTGGCACACCTCCACCCCACCCTCCCCTAGGTATTTTAATTGTTTTAAATCCAACTGGATTGCTTGCTGCAGAATGGCATGTGTCCATAGGGCTTTTCCTGAGACCGTGTGTGGATGTGTAAGAATCTTTCACTCATCACATATTAGAATGCTCATTCTGGAAATTTTTTTTTTTTTGGATGCTTGGGACTTTTTAAAGTCAGAGGATATTATTCCCATATAGGCTAATTTTATTTTATTTCTTTTTTTTCCTGAAATTTTTTTTTCCTTTCTTCCTGATTCTGATTTTGAAACATCATTGTTTCTTTCCAGTTTAGATATTGATAAATTTTTCTTCTTTATTTTATATTTAAACATCTTCCCCCTTTGGGGTTTTCCTCTTTCATAATCAATTTATTATACTGCATTGGAACACAAATGACTTGTGTTTGTAAATGCTGTTAATTATTAATGATTATTAATGTTATGCCTATTATATGTAATAGTACTGCATTACTAACCATTAACACTATTTAAACTTATGCGCTATGGAAGATATTGTTGCTTATCTAAATGATTAAAGTTATTGATATAGTTTGTTTTCAATATGTTAATTATTAGTATAATCTATTAAATTACTGTTATTTGCATTGCATGGGTCCGTATATGTTATTTTACAGTGCATACATATATGTATATATTGTTAATAGCATTTGCATATTTATGACTATTACTATATTGTTTCTTCAGTATTTTTGTTTTGTCAAAAACAACTTAAACTGAAATTTGAATAAACACTCAAAAATGTGAAATGAAGTAATATGGAAATAAAAGAAGCCTTTTTAAATACTAAGAATATAGACTATATGTAATAATATGGACACTGTAAAAAACCCTGAGAAAACCATAAAAGATTTAGAGACAGTGATCAGTAAGAAATTTAAACTATCAAAGCTGTTTTTTAATTACCAGAAATTAAACAATTCCTGATCTAGTAACTCTAAGAAATAGTACCTAGAAATTGATCAATAGATCTCCCTCTGAAGAAAAAAAGCTTATTTTTGAAAAAATGGAGACACAATAGATAAACTATGAGGCTTGCTTATTAAATAGAGAAGGGATGCTTCATCTTCAGATACTACATTATAGGAAATGGATATGTTTAAGGCCAAGCAACAAATCTTCTCAGTAAAGGAGTCCTGTGCCTCTGGGAAAGACTCAGCAAAAGTTTAGATTGCCCATACAAATTGAAGTATTGATGAATGAAAAATTTGGTAGAAAATATCAAAAGGCCATACTTTTTTATTTGTTCTGAATGCAGAATAGTGAACAGGATGTACAGAAGAGGAGTGATGCAAACAAAGGGAATGGTTCAATTAGTCAAAGATCTGTGAAGGTACAAGAATCTTAAGGAACAATTAATGACCCTGAGAGACACAATAACTGAATTCTGAACAATTGCTTAGATCAGTGATGTCAAAGTCAAACAAAAAATCATTAATTCATACATAAGGACACTTGCAGGTTGCACATTACCTTTATTTTAATCTATAATATTATCTATGTTTTATTATTTTTAATTAATTTTGTTATTTATTAAATATATATTGTATTGCCAAATATATTATAATTTGTTAAATATTTTCCAATTACATTTTAATCTGCTTTGGGCCACACTTTTTGAGGCCCACAAGTCACATATTTAATTCTGGCTTAAAAGATGAAAAATTTTTCGGTATTGGAGTAGGTATGCAAAGAATGGCTAACCTCAGGAAGATTTAATTTGAACTAGCTCCAAGCCATTTCACTGTGCATGGGCTACAGAAGCTAAGGAAGAGAAGTCGACTGATTATCTAAACTCAAAGGCAAGAGCCTAAAGAAAAGCTGGTGAGACATGGAACAATAAACAACATGTAATATTACATTTGGATAGGAAAAGCATCAAGAGAACAAAGGTCACAACAGGTAAGAACACCCCAGTAGATCTCAACCTAAGAATCAAAACAATCTTTTGCAACATCTATGTCTGGGGACAGGGCTGACTGATAGCATGCATTCAAGAGAAGAATAGAGTTGATTTCCAAAGAACAGGCTTTAGGAAATAGTGAAAGGACTATAGGAAAAGGTCCACTTAAGATTTCAAAGACATTATGCTTAACTTTGTTAGTTATTTATGGGTCTAGCCTAACGGGACTCATAGGATTTCATGTAGAAGAGATATTGGTGATGGATTCCAAGTGACTATTAATTACTAGTCATTTTATAGGATACTTGAGAAAAATACCTTTAAAAATCCATGAAAGATCTAGAACTTGGCAGACTGAGTGACAAGAATTATCCATATGAGGGATATATCAGAGTAAGCTCAAGTTTGGTTGATTGGAAGGTGGATAGAATTGCTCCATGTATACTGTTCCAGCAAGCATCTCTGCAATATCATCATTGAACAGAACAAATTCCAGCCTATTCAAAAATAAAAAGTAGGATATTATAAGCAGCAAATTGGAACTCAATACCTGAACACTTTGATCATCCATGTAACAGTCAGCATAAGAACACTGGTTCCTTCAAGTATGCATACAGAGAAATTTGACTTTGGTAACTCTCCAGTGCTTGAAAATGTAATATTCAAGTGAAGGGAAAACCCATCAGGAGAACTGATCTGTTTTCATTATAAAAGTGGGAATAAAAAAATTAATGTAAACAGTAGGGACAATTCTTAGAAGGAAACTCCTATTTAAATTAAGAGGTACTCTTCTTCCTAATATTCACATTTTAAGCTAGAATGTAGAAGAAATCCTTCCTCAGAAATACCATAGGTTGGTTAGATTTGTTGGCTAGATCACAAATTTAATTTACAATGTAGCTAAATAAAAGTATAATTTCAGCTACATTTTAAATCAAATAAGTTATTTGAGAACTAGCTCACCATTTAAATCAAATCAACATTTAAAACATGTTTTTTAGTGTTAAAAATGTATTCTATAATCTAAACAACCAAATGACAAATGAACTTTTGTTATACATCTCATGGAAAGTGTAAAATTGCCTGAATGGTATTATAATAGAACAATTCTAGATAACAAAGGACATATCTAACAAAGTATAGGAGGATTAAATCAACAGATTAGACAATAGAGCTAAGCCTTTTGGCTCAAAGACTTGAAAGTATTTTCTAAGACAAAGGAATAACATGAAAAGCAGAAGCCAGAGTAAAAGGAAGACAGACTAGACACACAGAATGAAAAAAAGCAAAAATAGCAACCTTATTTAAAAAACACTCAAAAAATGTTATTATTCCACATTCCTTAAAGTGATGATGTGGCAGACCTAGGGTAAAAAAAAAAAAAAAAAGACTACAGTACTGATTCCTTAAGTAAGAACAAGTTGTGAAAGCAAACAAAATGTGTAAAGGACTTGATCAAAGACTAAGATAATTTTATCTCTAATTGTAGTGAAAAACAAAATAAAATAAAACCCTAAAGACCTCTAGAAAAGTCAAGGAATCAATGAAATAAATGTAATTTTTAAAAGTTCTGTGGAAATGCAAACTTAATCATTTATGAAATAGTTATTATAATTATATAATATACTACAAAATAGTATATTAATAATAATAATAAACTATATAATAGTTACAGAATATGTTAAGAACCTTGTCAAATTTACTCTTTTGGAAAAATGATGGAAAGGAAATTTTAAATACCACAAATTTTTAAATATTTTAAAGTACAACTCCCCAAACTCACATGGCTGGTAAGAGATTCTATTCAGAGACTAAAGAGAAATTTATGACTGATTCTGCAAAGAAATATGCAGTTTGGAAATATAAAATGGTCTGTCAAAAGGACTGAATTCTTACACAAAACAAATAGACATTATCTATAGAAAAGAAGTGCTTTTGAAAGGTATAGAAATGATAATTACAGAAAATTGATAGTTTTATTTGCTATAGACCAGTCTATAAATTCCACAGTACACAAATGAATGTGCCTATGGGCACAAGGAAATGATATGTAGGGAAAATTTACATTGCTAATATTCAGGAAGATATATATCTATTTATTTAAGAGTTCCAAAAGAATTAGTGATAACTCAAAAATGCCTACAAATCTAAGAGGAAGAGACATGGGGCATTAAATCCAAAGTTTCCGGTATAAGGTATGATCATGAGCTACTTAGTATTCATTAAACCTCTCTAATTTACTGGAAGCTGTGAAGGTTGTGTGTTGGCACTGTTTCCCTAGACAGGAGAGGCAAATGGGTTAATTAAGAAAAAAGGAGAATAATGGAGAGAAAATGCTGGCCTGTGGAGTATAAAAGCATAGGAAAAAAAGAATTCTGGGGCTCAGTCCAAAAAGAGTAAAAAAATCTCTTTGATAAAGAAGATTGATTTTCATTCTGAAAAACAGATTGATTAAAAAAAAAAAAGGTCACAGGAAATTGATACATCAACCCTTTTTTTTTTCTTTGCTTAAATTACTGACCAAGTATCTGGGTAATAGATCTTATAGCTTTAATCAGAGACAAATGTTCTATTTGCTTATCAGTCACATCAGATTTTAGTTTCCATTTCAGACAGGGTTCATCAAGGAATTATTTTCTAGTGACTTATTAATAATCATCAAATTACTCTACTTTGTAATTACTGATGAGGTCCTGAGGAACTAGGTGGGGTTGATAGAGAAAGCCTGAAGTACTGACATTACTCCCTGAGGCAAGCAGGGAAGGGCACTGCAGGGGATCAGTTCAATCTTATAGCCCCATCTTCTGTGGAGGGTTTTAGCCTTACCTTTCTATGTTTAGTAAGAAATCCAAGTTGTGTCAAATCCTTGAGGTTAAATTTCCTCCATAAGTCTGTTTATGGACACATCATCTTTGCTGAATCCCTTTTGGGATAATAACCTAGCATGGCACTCTGCCTTGTGGTATCCTTGTGGTATCTTTGCTCTCCCCTTCCCTCATGCTACAGTGTCCCTCTCACCCCCACACCATGCCTCATGGTGTCTTTCCTCTCTTTCTCCTCTTTATAGCTAACTCTTTCAGGATGCTAAGTTCTTTTTAGATTTTAGCCTGTCCCTCATTTCTAAAATATATGAGAACTGTCTCATATTTATAAGAATTCAAGCCACTCTCCAATCGATAAATGGTCAAAGGATATGAACAGACAATTTTCAGATGATGAAATTAAAACCATTTCCAGTCATATGAAAAGGTGCTCCAAATCACAGAAATGCAAATTAAGACAACTCTGAGGTACTACTACACACCTGTCAGATTGGCTAAAATGATAGCAAAAGATAATGATGCATGTTGGAGTGGATGTGGGAAAACTGGGACACTGTTACATTGTTGGTGGAACTGTGAACGGATCCAGCCATTCTGGAGAACAATTTGGAACTATGCTCAAAAAGTTATCAAACTGTGCATACCCTTTGACCCAGCAGTGTTTCTATTGGGCCTATATCCCAAAGAGATCTTAGAGGAGGGAAAAGGACCCACATGTGCAAGAATGTTTGTGGCAGCCCTTTTTGTAGTGGCTAGAAACTGGAAACTGAATGGATGCCCATCAATTGAAGAGTGGCTGAACAAATTATGGTATATGAATGTCATGGAATATTATTGTTCTATAAAAAAGGACCAGCAGGATGATTTCAGAGAGGCCTGGAGAGACTTGCATGAACTGAAGCTGAGTGAAATGAGCAGAACCAGGAGATGATTATACACAGCAACAAGATTATACAATGATCAATTCTGATGGACATGGCTCCCTTCAACAATGAAATGCTTCAAACCAGTTCCAATTGGTTAGTGAAGAAGGCCATATACACCAAGAGAGAGGGATATGAAATGTGGACCACAACAAAACATTTCCATGCTCTCTATTGATGTTTGCTTGCATTGGGTTTCCTTTCTCTGATTTTTTTTTCTTGTAGATGTGATTTTTCTTGCACAGCAAGATAAGTGTGGAAATATGCATACATATATTCAATTTGTCAAGTATTTTAACATAATTAACATGTAGTAGACTTCCTGCCATCTAGGGGAGGGGTGGGGACTAGGGGGGGAAAATTTGTAAAAGAAAGCTTTGTAAGGGTTATTGTTGAAGAATTACTCATATATATATATATATATGTTTTGCAATTAAAAAGCTTTAACTAAAAAAAATAGATTTTAGCCTGCCAATTAAGGGCATACTTCAACCTCATGGTTTGCTCCTTTTTTCCTGGTTGACTCTAAGTTTTATTAGGGAAGTTGTCTTTTCCATTTTTAATTGTTATATGCTTTCCCAACTTTATTTCATATTTACCATTCCTGGTATCTATTGTGCTGCTCCATTTTGTCTGTAACCTCTTCTCTTAAATAAACCTACTTTTTGCCAAAGAAAATGGCCAGTGTGAATTCTTCACATGACTGAAAATGTAACATTTGGTGCCTATATCAATCTCAATATTTGTTACTGAACCACAAACATATCATTTGGAACTAGGAATTGCTTTCTTAACTCACATCAGTTATCTTTTCCCTGTGTTAATTCCTATGGATTTAATCTGAACAAAATTTCCAGATATATAAGCTCAGTTTTTCTCAAGTTGGCAATCAATCCTTTTGAAAGAGAGCTTAAGGAGAGGTTCTCATAGGTACATGAAAAACAGAAGTGAACTTGAGCCACAGTAGAGGGATCAGGGGGAATACTCAACAACCTGAATTATCTCCCTACCTCCATTAAGATCTACTGAGATATCAGCATCAACAAGTATTTGAAATTAGCTTTACCCTCAATTGAAATTAAGCTAATATGTAAGAGTCATATAGCATGGAAGTTAATTGTAAGGATAACATGTGTGTATATAGTGCTTAGGATTAGGGTATCAATATTACTGGTCTAGCCCCAAACTGATCCTTTAGAAAACCTGACAAATCTCTGCACTTCTCAGGTATCTTACAGTTATAAGATTTGGCTCTCAATTTTAACCAAAACAATCAATCACCAAATATTTATTATTTCTTATGTATAAAGAATTGTGGGGGGGCAGCTAGGTGGCACAGTAGATAGAGCACCAGCCCTGAAGTCAGGAGGACCTGAGTTCAAATCTGGTCTCAGACCCTTAACATGCCCTACCTGTGTGACCCTGGGCAAGTCACTTAACCTCGATTGCCTCAGCAAAAAAAGAAAAAAAAAAAAAAAAAGAATTGTGGGGCAGCTAGGTGGCATAGTAGAAAGTGTGCTGGCCTTGGGGTCAGGAAGACCTGGGTTCAAATCTGGCTTTACACATCTACTAGCTGTGTGTCCCTGGACAAGTTACAACCCCATTTAATCTTAATTCCTCAAATGTAAAAATGAGCTGAAGATAGAAATGGCAAACCACTCCAGTAGCTTTGCCAAGAAAACCCCAAATTGTATCTTGAAGGATAAGACTTAACTGATACGAATCAACGAATCAACACCATAGAGAACGGTAACGGAAATTCAAAATAATAGGATCTTTTACCTAGTATTTTAAGATTTTCAAAGTGTTTTATGTACATTATCTCATTTAATATAATAGTTCTGAGATGGAAGTGTTATAAGTATCACTTTTATTTTACAGAAGAGGAAACTGAGGGCTGGAGGGTTAAGTGCCCAAAGTCATTAAGACAGTAAGTGGCAAAACTGGGATTACTAACATAGGACTCCAAATCCTACACTCTCTTTGCTGTATTACACACTTCAACTTTAACTATCATTCACTAGTATTACTTCTCAGTGGATTATCTTTTCTCCCCATCTTGCCTTCCCTGATATTCCAGCCAAAAGAAATCTTTCTGCTTTGGGCTGAACAAAGGAAGTTCTAAGTCAATATATTAAATTATCTTTTAAAAATGAGCACTATGTGACTGAATATTGATATAAGATGGAGGGTCAGTTATGACCTCAGCGGAGAAATTTTTTTTCTTTTTCGTTTGACTTAAAATTATTAATATTTTGTAGAAGTATGACACTGTGTCATACTACCATAAAACATCTTTATTTCACCCTATTTTTTATGAGCCCTCAATATAAAGATGATTCTTAAGGGCTAAGCCAAAATCAAGTGACCAATATGATGAAATATGGGTACATGTACCCATTGGCATCATCTTTATAAAATAATGACAATAAGAAAGGTTGTTAGGGGATGCCTTTTTCATTTTAAAAAATTACAAATTGCTTTTTAAATTATGTTTCATGAATTAGAACACATGCTTAAATTAGTGAATGATAGATAAAAAGTTACAGCATTAGTAGAGGGAGTAAGTCAAAGGCTTTTTTTTTTTAAACCATAGGTTTAACAGACTTAATATCATATTTAAGACACAAGTGAAGTCTTTTTTTTTTTTTTTTTTTTTGCTGAGGCAATTGAGGTTAAGTGACTTGCCCAAGGTCACACAACTAGGGAATGTTAAGTGTCTGAGACCACATTTGAACTCATTCCTCCTGACTTCAGGGCTGGTGCTCTATCTACTGCGCCACCTAGTTGCCCCCAAATGAAGTTTTAATTATCCAAAAATACCAAAGAGAATGGTATTTCTTGAAGAATCATTATTTCACCAAGAGGTTTTTTTTGGTTTGTTTTTTGTTTTTTTGGGGGTTACATTATAGCATCCCATAGCAAGTGTTGAGTGAGACCCGCAACTAGAACAACTACAGATTAACTGACTCTAATTCATTAGCCATTAGTCAGATTTCTTTTTTCTATAAAGACTAAGAGTGTGTGTGTGTGTGTGTGTGTGTAATAGGTACAACCACTGTGATAGATGAGGATTAACACTGTTAAAATTGCTTCACTTTTTCATTGATGGAGATTTCATTAAGGGAGATGATTGATATATGAAGGAAAAAAGACTAAAATACTTTTGCTTCCATTATCTTTGCAGTTTTCAGCATTTTCACAAATATGTCAAGATAAGTCATGTCAAAGGTCCTGTTCAAGGGGTTAAAAACCCCATTAAAAAAAAACTTCTTAATATTGTATCAGCCAACTATTCAGTCGAAGAGCACATTATACTCCTTCATGCATTCTGTTCCAATTTAACTGGTTTTCTTGTTACTCCCTGAACATAATGTGTAAGCCTGGAATATAATAGCAGAGGAAGTAGACAATCCCTAGAAAAAATTAACTTTACAAGTTAGAGAAACAGAATTAGCATATATATGTAAATAGAGATCCTTAGGTGGGCAAAGACAAAATAAGCATGACTAATCCTGCCTTGAAGAGAGGTCTCTACTAGTTTAGACTTTTACTGCCCAAACAGCCATTCTGGAGAGCAATTTGGAGCTATGCTCAAAAAGTTGTCAAACTGTGCATACCCTTTAACCCAGCAGTGTTCCTACTGGGCCTATATCCCAAAGAGATCTTAGAGGAGGGAAAGAGCCCCACATGTGCAAGAATGTTTGTGTCAGCCCTTTTTGTAGTGGCTAGAAACTGGAAACTGAATGGATGCCCATCAATTGGAGAGTGGCTGAATAAATTATGGAATATGAAAGTCATGGAATATCATTGTTCTGTAAGAAATGACCAGCAGGACGATTTCAGAGAGGCCTGGAGAGACTTGCATGAACTGATGCTGAGTGAAACGAGCAGAACCAGGAGATCATCATACACAGCAACAACAGTATTACATGATGATCAATTCTGATGGACATGACTCTGCAACAAAGAATTGTCTCAAACCAGTTCCAATTGTTCACTGAAGAAAACCATATACACCCAGAGAGAGGGATATGAAATATGGACCACAACGTAACATTTTCATGATCTCTATTGACATTTGCTTGCATTGTGTTGCCTTTCTCTGATTCTTTTTTTTTCTTGTAGATAGGATTTTTCTTGCACAACTTCTCAAGCATTTCAACATTATTAACATGTAGTGGTCTTCCTGCCATCTAGGGGAGGGGAGGGGACTGGGGGTAAAATTTGCAATGGAAAGCTTTGTAAAGATCAATGCTGGGGAACTACCCATACATATGTTATACAAATAAAAAGCTTTAATAAAAAAAATGAAATTTTGGGTTGAATTTAAGATATTTTATGTTGTTTTTAGGCTTAGATTTTTTTGAACGAGAAGATTTATAGGTTTAAGACATTTTGTGCAACCTGATGAAAGAAATTTGTGAGATTTTTACTCCTACTCTTGCTTTTGTACAATGAATATTAGACTCTGTGGAAATTTCTGAATTTACATTCGGGTTCTTAGTTATAAAAACATCAGAAATTAAATATAAACACCACCTATTAAATCTATATTTTATAGTTTCATGGATTTTAATAGAAAAAAAAATAACCATAGATGACAGAAAAACTGTTTCATGACAAATCAGGAAAGTCCAAGTCTTATCATAAAATAAAACTACATGGGATAAATTCAAATCAGAGACCATTATAATGTACTTATATGTGGAGTGTCTTGGAACAAATGGCTTGTCAAACAGTAATGCCCCAGAGATCAATTCCACATTACAACCTGAAATATCTCCTATATATACCATGATAGAGAAAATAATATCCTGAAAGTGCTATGAATTATTGGAGATGGTACCACTGCTGTACCTCTTATCCTAAAGAATGCTTAATCGCTGAGATGAGGTGACAGGGTGAAAAAAGTTACTTATTTTTTACACTGAGAACTTACATGAGGGGCAAATTATGAAATGAAGTGTCCTGTGAAAAATGTAGTGATGAGATGGTAACAAACTTCTCTGTCAAGGTTCTTGACTGAAGTCATTATTTATTCTTTTTCCTCACGTGATTTTCCTTTTCTTTACAAAGATAGGGTTCAATAAAAATTAATTCTCCTCAAAACCAATTGTAAGAAAAAAAATCTAAGAAAGCTGTAACTTGCAAATAAAAAAATGACAAATTAGAAATGATTCAATAAATATCATAATGAAAGATTCTAGTTTTAGACTCTTCTAATTGTTTTCTGATCTGGCTCCTTTAATTTGCAAGTTAAAAGATGACACTAATAATAACATAGGTTCATTCTTTCTTAATTGATTTCAGAACTGGTTTCTTCAATCTATAAGTCAAAAGATGATATTCTACATACTGGTTCTGAAAATTTTACCTGCAATCTGATAGTAGTGTGTGTGTGTGTGTGTGTGTGTGTGTGTTTTATAACTAGTCTGTTATAATATTTGTATAGTAAGAGCTGAGTGGATCTCATATGTTGAACTGCTTAAGGTAGTACAAAGAGTTAATGTAAGTAAAAAATGTCTTATGTCTGTAGAATCAGAAGCTAATATTTTGAAATTCCCAGACTCATATTAAAAGTAACTTTTCCAATCAAATTTTTAACTAAACATATTCTTATTTTTCTATTACTTATTGTTTTTGCTTTGAAAAGTGGAATCAAAAGGTTATTGAAAGTCTGGTGATGAGATTTCAATTAATTCTTTTAGAGGAAGAAGAAAACCTATTTATACTACTGAACACAACAGGAATGAGATATTTTTCTCCTGAAAGGGCAAAGAGACAGCTCATATCTCAATCTCAAGTATTTTATTAAAAGAGCCAGAATCTCTTGAGTTGTAGGCCTTTCCTGATTGTGAGAATCTTGGCAAAAGAAATGGCCTGGAAAAATGGCTTTGTTGAATAACTGAATTGGTTTTGCTGTGAAAAATAGCAGCAAATCTTTGCTATTCTCTCTTGAAAAAGAGTAAGATAAGGAAATTTGACTTTTAAGTCTTTTGTTTAACAGTGACTTTCACAATGTTGTTTCAGCTATGAGGGGAGAAACCGTCTACAAACTGGAATCTCTGCCACAAGATCATAGATTTAGAACCAGAAAGGGGACTGAGAGGCTGTTTTGTTTACTCCTTTCATTTTACAAATAGGACAACTGAGGCTCAGAAGGTTAAGTGACTTGTTGCAGGTCAGAGAGTAAAGAGACAGAACCAGGATTTGAACAGTCTTTTGACTCTAGATCTGGCTCTCTTTCCACTGCTCCCTTTCCACTGCCTCCTCTGGTAATAAATGACCTAATTTAAAGCAACTTTGGCAGAGGTTTACCAGTAATAGTACAAGTATATTTGAGTTTTTTAATTTTAGCAATCCTAGGGTGATAAAATAACAGCCCCCAAATGTCAAACTGCACCCTGAAGTGGTGTATTAGAGGAGACCATCCTCCATGCCATCCTGTCCCCCCCCCCAAAAGATAACTTTTTTGGTTCTCCCTCCCTTTCCAGGCAGGTTGTGCAAAGTGCAAGGCAAAATAAATTAAGGCAAAAGGAAAATAAAATTAAAAAACAAAACAAAACAAAACGGTGAGGGCGAGCATGTTGTTGACTGTGTAATAAAACACGTGCAGAATATACCTCAGAAACACTATAGGTAGATGAGCACGAGGGAAGCCGAGCCTGGTTGTGCAGTGAGGAAAAGAAAACACTGTTAAAAAGGAAAGATGGCATAGTAAGGGTCTCAGAAGTTTAGATGGTTCCAACACTAACACATTAGCCAGGGATTTTAGTAGTTGTTACAAGAAGACATTTTAGTTCAAAAATATCCCAGGCTTCAAGCCATCAGAAGTGGAATCTTTTCTTGAAAATACTGGGCTAAAAAAGTAAGTAAAATGAAGTAAGGGGATGTTTTTCCTCTGCTCAGAACCTGGCAGAACTGTGCTTATGTGGGCAACATAGCATATTGGGATTATTTTTTCCTACAATGCCACACTGATTATTATTAGTTCAAAATCACATTTGAAATTATTTGTTGAATTACTCTTGAATATATTAATGCCATCCTCTCCCCAGGATGCCAAAGTCAACACATACTGATCTTTTGTCTTCCTCCAACTTGTCCATTCTCAGGATTAGTGAACTTCCAAATTTATAAGAAAAAATACCACCCAATGGCAACATCACTGAATACATATATTTTCAAAAAGATTCATAATTTGTACACAAATTCCTTACCAGACCCATCTTGCTTTTCTTCATTTTCATTTAAGCCATGTTTAATGGATTCCATAATGCTGAATCCATTCCAAGTTCAGAACCCAGGGCTCATTTTGTCCTTCATTTAAATTGCCACATGATCTCAATTTTAATGAAGGGAGATACAACTAGAAATACTTCTTTTTATATAAAAAAAGTTTGCAATCTTCTAGCAACAAATTTGGAATAACAATTCAAGATGCACAGATGTAAGGAGGAGGAATGACAGTAAAGGAGAAATAATGAAGCAAGTAGTTTCTACTAGGAGATTTGATTCTGTCTTTTCTCTGAAAACTTAGAAGGGTGAGATATTTAGGAGAAAGCTCCATGGGTATTAGAATTTTTATATAATGGCTAGAGGCTATAACAAATATCAACATAATCCCAAGCAAAGGAATTTCTAATATTCAATGGTTTGGGGAAGTACTTTTCACCATTTAAAAAAAAATGTAGTGACAAATAGTGCCTTTTAAACAAAGTTACATATATTTTTTTCTTTATTATATGGCAAATTCAGAGGAATATGAATTTTGTCATTTTGCAGAAAAGCATGACCGTAATATATCTAAATCAATGCTCTCTCTCAAATTGTTTGTCCCAGTTTTCATTATTTCAAGGGCTAATAGAAAACAGAAAATTTTGAGAAAACTTATTAAAAAGAGTTTGGCTGATAGCACTCCAGTATAGGTATTTCTATAATCCATTTTCTGTTACCAAGGAGACTTATTGTCTTTCATAATAGGAAAGTCAGTTCTGAGAAGATTTCGGCTGTGAACAATAAAAACCTCTCCAGAAGTACCAGCATACAGAATGTTGGTTTAGGTAAATATAATTATTGTAAACGGTTTTATAAGTTCTGGATGAGAATTTTCTGTTCCTAATTCCAGAGTAAAAAGAATTTTGCCATTTTGTATAAAAGTATGATTGTTATATTTCAAAATCATATTGATTAACTTTAAACATTCAGGGGATTCTTTTACTTATGGAACATAGTAGGATTATTAGTATTTTAATGATTCAAACCTAACATTCATTGATGATCAACTTATTTATATATTTCCTGTCAAGTATATATGACACTAAATAAAAACTGTTTATGTTGATAATAATGACCAAGATCGATGTTTTTGGTTCAGACCTGAGATTTCATTAGAATAGGAATCTCTGGCAAGTGCTACTCACCCTTACCCTCAAACCAAACTCGATTAATAATTGTCCTTTTCTGCAACTTTGCTACCCAGACATTGAGAACTTAAGTGAGCCACCTTAGGACAATAGCCTGTTAGTGTTTAACTTGAACCCAAACCTTCCCTGACTGAAAATACCACACTACACCATACTGTCTCTTTTCACATATAATATTAAGCCAAATAGAACATTTTAGGAATCCAGTAAAAAGGGTCAATAAGATTGAAATGCAAGTATTCAGAGGCATTTTAGGATTGCTTGAAAAATGTGGAAAGTAATGCAAAAAGTTAGTGGGGTGGAATAATTCTCACCAAGAATAACACTTTGTATTTCTCATAAAATTAAGCTGCAATGTTACAACTGCTCCTACTCCCTCAAACTGGGATATTTACCAATATAGACACTTTAATACCTTTTCAGGTGCATATATTAAACTATGATATATTGCTATGTTCTCATTATGTTGTGTTTTCATTTGTAGCAAGGATTATGATTTCTAGTGAAGTCATAATGGAGAATTAAGAGGAATTCAAAAAAGAAACAGATATTTCCTTAGGGGGAAAGAGCTTTCTTTATTATAAAACAGTGATAATAATAATAATAATGCTATAGCAATAATAAACAGAATATTCAATGTATAAAACAAAAGTATTTATAAAAGAAAATGTATTAACTTAATCACTGGTTTGATCATTGTATCTTTAAATTAATTATTATAAATAAAGTTTATTTTTACATTCCTGATTGGAACTGTAATAATAGAGAATAAATAGATGACGAGAATAAGATTAATTTTATGTTTGTGAGGCAAAATGGTGGAAAAAAGAAAAGACAAACATATATAGTCACACAGACAGATTAACAAGTCTATTAATCTCCAGGCATGACTGATTAGAACATAACCCAAATTCAATGAATAATTCTGTTTTCAAAGCTCTAGATTCTGGAAGGAAGGTGATTTCACTATTTCTATTAACCATCATTTCAGTGTAAGACATTTCAGTGGAGTAATCTGTATTTGCATTGTATGTAAATATATGATAAGAAAAACACATGAACAGTGTTCATAATTGCAAAGACAATAGCTGCTCAGACATCATAAATATGTAACATGAAAGTACATGCCTATGCTAGAGAAAAGACCTTTATATTAAATAACAAATACATTTCTAGGATGAATTAATACATTATCTGCACTACTACTGAATTATCCTTCAAAGGAATCCTCTAACAGATCTTTCTATAAGTCCATTCCTGAACATTTCCAATTATTCTTCAAAAG
The DNA here is from genome assembly GCA_023553655.1 of Myrmecobius fasciatus. NCBI lineage: Eukaryota > Metazoa > Chordata > Mammalia > Dasyuromorphia > Myrmecobiidae > Myrmecobius > Myrmecobius fasciatus. Next base: position 464,844 of record JAJPUD010000956.1, read on the forward strand.
TCCACTGGCAACCTGAGCCACTGTGACTTAACTCCAATATTTTCCTTAATATCTTCTATGAACTTGTTCCTGTTTCAAGCTGTAACTCCTTTTATTAACCAAAAATAATTCCTCTTCTTTGTTGGTATTAATAGAGTAATAAACATATAAAATGTTTTATGTAAACATAAAATGTGTCATAGTTCTGACACATAATATCTGTTTTCTAATTTTTACTTATTAAATTCCAATTATCTGTCTTCACAATCATCCTCCCTTCATTTAAAAAATATTTTATCTTTTCTTGATGTTTTTAATAAAAAAGTAAAACAAACTTATTATTAAATATCTTGGGCAAGGAGTGAGTTATTTGTAACAGGATGGAATCCTACAAAGTTATATAGAATGAAGATAATAAAAGAGAGTAGTTTAAACTTTTCATTTCTTCACCTGATACTTGATCTAGGTATAATAAATATATACACACAAATACATAAATACAGACATATAGTTAAGCCTCTTCCTTTTTTAAGTTGTACATTTGGCTATATATTAGTGAATAATTTACAAAATGAATCTTTAAGGCTTGACTGTTTTCTAGCCAATCAATTCTTATTTGACAAAGCTATATGACATTAACATTTCTCAATCAGATTATTACCTTTAATTATCTAAATTTAATTCTAATTATTTACTCAACATTTAAAAAAATTTCTTTGGCATGTATGCAGTTTTAAAAATTCTCCAAGATATGTTTTCAAGAAAAAGGAGAATTATTTTTTCTTCTATTTGGAATCTTTCTCTTTTGGTACCTTCATTCTAAGAATTTAGACTTCTTTTTCTGATCTATTAACCTAGGCAGATGATATTCAAGCATTTTAGTATTAAGAAATATTGTCCCTTTAATGATAATTAAAGACAGTGACTAAAATTAAGTCATGTTTAATATGCTTTTACTCTTCAGTGTATAAAAAATGGTAAGGCACATGTTATATTTTTTGGCTAGATTACAGGGTCCCAATATTCTTATTTGTCCATAAGAACTTCCTATAAGAGAGAAATTTAATAGTTTCAATTATTTCATTAAGGAAAATTCCATTTTCTAGCCTTCCTCTCATACTACCTTTTCCCTAATATAAGATAACTATATTTTAGAAACTGTCAGATAAGAAACATTAGGTTTTTAGTAAAATTATTTTCACAAACTGGCTTGAAGATTTTCCTCACCTAACACATCAACACAAAAAAGAAAAAAATGACAAGTTAAACTTAATTGTTCTGAATTCTCTGTCTTACTGAGTATTCATGGCTTTCTTTAAATACATAACTATTCTTATATATGGCCACTGTAATGAATCTAATCTTTCATGAAAAAAATGAAACAGCTGTTATATCCCAACTTAACTTTGGAAAAGTAAGTACTGATAAAATCTTAATTTCAAAGGACTCCACTAATGATAAAATAGTCTCAGTTAATCTGCATATGCTTTGTTCTTCCTGAAAGACACAGTATTCATTAAAAATAGTTCCTCTAAAGGGGTTTTAAGGCAAGATGAATTAAGCAGAATTGAATGAGCCTAGACTACTCATACAAGTTTGCATCTTTCCTTCCGTTGAATTTATTAGGAAAGCTATCTGTTGGAGACAGTGGGTTCCATTTTAATATTTCCTTTTCTATATGTTAGTCAATATACAACACTTAATTGATAGGAACACCTAATATTCAGTGCCCCTTCATAAGGAAACCTGGGCAAAGTATTGCCCAATGCAGTGCTAAAAAAGATGAAATGATATTGTAAGCAAACATTAAATAACTACATATATACATATGTAAAATATAGTTATACTCTTATTACTGCAACACTATCTAAGAATAATTCTCTCTATGGACTTGTCTTACCCTGAGAGAAAAAAAAAAAAGAATGATGCTATTTTCACACTTTTTATAAAGAAGGCATAACACTAAAAATAAGTCAATTCATATTCTTAAAATTTTCACCTAAGCATATTTCTGATTTCTTTATATGCACTGATGAAACTGACATAAAAGGGATTAAATTTATGTCAAAGTTTTCTAATGGGGTACAGTTGTGGCTGAGGTATGAAGGACCTGGTAGACTTGTGGAATTTTCTTAGAAGACAATCTCTGGTTCAATAGAATGATGTAGAAAGTTGAAATCCTCATAACTAACATCCTTAGATTATATAAGTAAAAGTCTTTGGAATTATGTATTTTACAGCTTTGGATTCAGGGATGTAGATTGGAAAAGTACATGACTTTTATATTTATTCAAAAACTAGACCAAGTAACGCAATGAAACAAGTAGACAACCATAATATTTGATTCCACTTTGTTTCAAAACTGTTATGATACTAGTAAAATCAAGAACTAAGACTCACAGGTGCTATTCTTTTTTGAAGCTCTAGGAACAGAGTTCAGGTTGAAAAGATTTATACATTTTTTACTGTAGTATATAATACTCTTGTCTGTTAAATCCACTTCACAGGCATAGGAACTAGAGCTGCAATTTCATTAATATAGAGAAATCCTGAGTAAGGAAACGACAGCCAATTCAGACTGGTACTTGTTCTGCAACATGCGATTCTCAAGAGTTGCTCAGAGCACTGAGAGGTTAAGTGATATGCCCAAAGTCACAAAGTCAATATGTGGCAGAGGTAGGATTTGAACCCAGATTTTCCTGGCTTTGACATTTACTTTCTATCAACTACAGCATACAGCTTCTCTAAATCCACATCCTACCCTATTTGGATAGGTATCCTATTTTTAATTACAAGATATTTCAAAATTATTCTAAAAATAAGTGAGTTGAGAAGTTTGATATATTTCTAATAAAAACCACAAGTTGAGGAGTGAGAGCCAAGTATACTAAGAAGCTCATAAATAATTTGCATCTAAATCCTAACATTCAACTTTATTGTCATGAAAAATATGTCCTGTACAAAAGATGTATTAGAGCTAGTAGATGCAATGTGAAAAATTAAATACCCGAAGTGTGATTTGTTTTGTGGCCAACTTTCTCCAAAATTCTGTTTTAGGTACAGAACTATAGTATCTCAAATATTTTTATGATGCGTTATGAGTCTATTTAAGATACAATTACTTCATTTGGATTTAATTGAAGAACACCTTAGATTATTTTTAAAATGTGTGAATTAAGAACTTTGTTAACTTTTCTATTGAATTACAGAATAATCCTTTTGCCAATTTACCTATGATATCACTCTGGCACCAATTATTTTTCCTAATGATTAACATGGAGCACATTAATCTCCCACACAGACCAAGCTTGAGAAACATCAAGGCTTCATTTGCCCAAACCAGCCCATAATTTAAAATTCTACTTAACATTTTTTAATGAGAGGTGGAAAATAGTTTGATGGAAAGGTTTCAAAATGAAGTCTCTTAAAAAATGATTCCCAGCAAGTTAAGTAATTATTTCTAGGAATAAATCTGATTTTGAGCAGGGAATTTTTTACTTAATAATTGGTCTAAAAGTTATCAAACCAACCCCAGTACTGGTCAGTGTGGTATATTCTTTTAAATCCTGACAATTTTGTCTTTATCTCATATATGTTAGCATGAAACCCCAGCTATAAAAGAAAGAAAGAGAGAAAGAGAAAGAGAGAAAGGAAAAAAGATGGAGATGAAAGGACAAACCAATTAGATTTGGTGTTACCAGCCAGCGGAAGTTTAGAAAAAAAATCACCGAGTGAAATCGTACATTTACTCTGAGAGAGTATCCTTTCACATTGCCTTCTAGGTGATCTCTGAGCTCCTCCAGCTTTCGATGGAGCTACATGTAAACATCAGAAAATGAATTGAAAAAGCAACTTGTTCTATTTGCATTTTTTCTTTTTCTTTTCTTTTTAAGATAAGATCACAGTATTACACATTTCTCACTGCCTTTGGCAAAACATTTCATGACATCAAAGTTCTTTTGTACAACAGAAGCATAGATGCTCAATAAACCAATAATTTGGAGATCAACATTGTATTTTGTTTAATTATGAGAAGCTTCCCCCTCCCAGCAGTAATAAAAGGGAGATAAATATAATAACTAGTCAAATAATTTCCAGGTACTTACTCTTTTAAATTTTCTATTTTTTTTTTAAAGAGGGAGGAGATAACTTTTCCTTCCAAAACATACTGTTGTAGGTAGGCAATCCACATTAAAATAATAAATTGATTGGACCCTACATCTTTTGTTGTCAAATACATATTTATGTATATACATGAAAATATCAGTAAACATACACTTACAAATTGGTATAAAATACATTCAAAGCTGAAACCAAAATTACTCACACACACATCCACATCCACACATATGCACTGCCCCTCTACAACCACTCTCACACAATATTCAGCATACACAGTAGATGCTGCTGTAACTATAGGCATTATCTTTCCTTTCCATGAAATCTCATTATGTCACCATCAGTAATGTCAATAAAGATCTCTCATACATACTGTATTTTTTCATTTAAATTTTAGGAGTGATTCGAGGTAAAAGTTTGGACTGGTTCATTTCCCTCAAAATAAAAAGGGAAAAAAAAAGAAACCTCACAGATAGACAGTGAGGAATGTTCCAAGTGCATCACTGTGACACACAAACTTCCATTTTCCTAATGGAATCATTTCAAATGGCTTTATTTCTGAATTATGTTATAATTAAACATTCCCATCCCCATTATTTATGCTCGGTGAAATAACATTTTCACAAAAGATTTGCCCGCTGTAAAGCAGTGTTAGAGAACAAAGAGGATGGCTTGTCCGGAACAAAGGACACACCCACACCCACACACACCCACACACCCACACACACCAAAAAGGAAATTGACATAAAAATTAAATGAAGATCAAACTAAGAAGGCAGGGAAAGGGCAGGGAGCAGAAATCAGTGTTTCTTAAATTACTAAAAGGAAATAAAGTGAGGGGAGAAAAGGGTGAAATACTGAAATAGCTTAAAATTAGGCTACGAGATGGCTTTTAGATTTTGTCATCATAGTTTCGTTATAGTGATTCTAGCATTTGGCCGAAATTGATCAACATAATGCAGATTATAAAAGCAAATGGGGGTGGGGTAGAGGGCAGAGTTTGATTCTTAGAAATGTATGCTTTTATAAATGTATGCTTTTATATATATTTTAAATTCTGCAAATTTATTGCCTAAAATTTTTGGTGGCAGCAGTGGAAGTGACTCTTGGCTACCTTGAAAAGTGTTTCTTAATGAGAACTTTTTTTTGCTTTTGTACCAAGTCTAGATGATAGAGTGGTGAGTGCCTGATTTCAATTAACCAAATAAAAAGGGAAGGATTTGGCAAAACAGTGCCATTAGATAAGAAACTTTAAGTTGCCTATTAAAAGATTATACCCAAATGGTAACAAGTTTTGAAGTAAGATTGTTTTTGTTGACCACTATAAATAATCTATTCACTATAAATACACTATAAATAAAAGATTCAAATAAAAGTGGCAACATGTTTAAAAATTATAAGCTAAATGATAAAATCATTCTTAACAGTGTCAAAATTATCCCTTTTTCTTAGTAACTAAGCATAAATAAATGAAGCTCTTTACTCTTGTAACAATTATGTCGATGGAAAAGAACTACAATTAGCAAGAGCATGGAAATATTTAATTACTTTTTGCTAAAAAAGAAAAAGGGGGAGAACATGTTCTGAAAATGAATCAATCGGTTTTCTGTGAAACAGGCACTTAAACAGTGACATCAATCAGAGGAACGGTTTAATCTGGAGCCCCAAATTATAGGCACCTTGAAGGAGGCTATTGCTCCCTTTTGTTTGTGGTGCCATTTTAAAGCTAGTTATTTGGTGGCTTGCCTTCAGCTGGTTGCTCTTATGTGTAGCTGAAACAAAAAATAATATGACCCAACAGCCAATAAAAATATTGAAATTAAAAAAACAAACAAACAAATGGGATGGTGGAAAATGGAAAAAGCCCCCTCCCACCCATCCCACCCTCCCAAAAAGGAAGAAGAAAGTGTAGGCTATAGACAAAATTTTGCCCCAAAATTTTAGAAACATATTTACTTTGAGGGATCCAACTCTACTAGCAACTCCTTTGCTTTCATCCGGCCGTCTAATTTGCTACAATGAGGGAAGATGGGTAAAAAAGACAGAAGAATAAAGAAAAAGTGAACTTAAAAAAATTTCTACACATTAGTTAGCAATACATGCAAAGACATTATTTGAATCTCTGAGATACCACTTTGAAAAGCTAGAAGAGATTTAACTTTAGCTAATATAAAGGTTGCATGCTCTCTGAAACAGCTGTGCCCTAGATTTGCTCTTGACTGGTTATACAATAATAATGATTTGGGAGCCTTGCCTTTAGAAGCTGAATTCACTCAATGCCCTTCTATGCTGGGAAAGAAACACTTACTTTTTGACTAGTTGGGGACTTCTGTTGTGACATGACTTGATGAGGCCATTACATCTGGACTTGGCTTATAGAAAATAAGGAAATACTAAATCATCTATGGAGAATAAAACTTTCCATTGACTGTGCTCAATGCATTAGTCTCCTGGTCCAAGATTAACATCAGAAAGCATCAATTGTGTTACTAGAAACATAAGAATCCTTTAAGTGGAAAGTCAGTCTAGACAAGAAGGCAATATAGTAAATCACTCCAGCTTGCTAACACAAGCACTAAGGTTTTTCAGCTGCCATTAGGTTTCCCAATTAAACAATCGTGCTGCCCAACTAGAAAATTTTAATGCCAGACCAACATTAGATATAATCACTCCCTTAAATCTTCCTTGCTAATTCAGTTAATTTTCTTCCATGTGAAACAATCTTATATTCCTATCAGATAAAAGGAATGTGTGGAAAGCAAATTAAATTGCTACTCTTCACACATCATTACTGAAACATAAACAATTCCTGAGCATAAAGTCTTAAATGTATTACATCAATTAGGAATTCTTTAATTTTTATTGGGATTCTAATCTGAAGCCTTGCTGAAAATAAACAACTCTCCTGGCTAATGAGGAAAAGGCAAGAAGTTTCAGAGGTTGGTACTAAATTCCAGATTAAGGGTGATCCAGATTAATGATCATTTTTATGGCTGCGCTGTTACAATTGGTTCAAATGATTTTTCAAAGAGAATTATTATAAAATAAATGTGATTCCCACAGCTAAAATCTAAAGAAACTCTTCAATTTAATTCAACAAGCATTTATTAAATTCCTACTGTGTCTAATGCTACTAGGGACTGCTAGGTACTAGGGATATAAACACAAAAGTAAAACAATTTCTGTTTTCAAGGAGCTAACATTTTCTTGGGAAGGGGGAAAAAACATGTACAGGGAAAACTCAATACAAAATAATATACAAAGTAATTTTGGGGAAGAGGTCACAAGTAACTGGAGGAACTGAGAAAGGCTTTTTCTAAGAATTGACACTTGAGGAGAGCTTTGAATGAAGTTAAGGTGTCTATGTAGTAATCTCAGGAGACAGCATATTCCAGGTATAGGGGCAACCTGAATAAAGTGTGGAGTCAGGAGAAGGAATCCTGTGTCCAGAGGAAAGCAAATAGGTCATTTTGGGTAGAATGGAGAATATCTGAAACATAGTAATGTGCGGTAAGTCCGGAAAGGAAATTTCAAGCCAGAAGGACTTTAAGAACAAGCCAGAGGAATTCGTATTTTATCTTAGAGAAAAGAAGTAGCCACTGGAGGTTGTTGAAAAAAGGAGAGCAACACAGTAAGACCAGAGGTTTAAGATTATCAATTGGGCAGCTAACTATGCAAAGCAACGACTGAAAAGAAGCTGGAGGCAAGGAATTAACTGAGTTTGTCCAATTGAGAAGAGATAAGAGCCTGACTATAAGTGGGGGCTATTTGGTGGTAAGAAGTGACAGATGTGAGAGATAGAGGTAGAATCAATAGGAAGTAGCAAGTGATTGGATATGAGATATATGAAATTAAAGAATTGAGGTTGACTGAAGTTTTGAACCTAGATGAGGAGGAGAAGAATGCCTTCAACAGAAATAAAGTTAAGATAGAGGTAGGGTTCTCCTTCACCCCCTGTGGAAAGAAAAGGAGTTCTGTTTTGACATATTGAATTTGGATGCCTAAAGAACAACTTTTTTCCTAGTAGGATCTGTTAATTATGTTACACTTTGAGATTTCTAACAGTACAGGAATACCACAACGGGAGTGTCTTAGAGAGAAAATAACTGTTGAACAAAGCTAAATAATCCTAGAAATTGTAATGTTAAAGAAATAACATAATAGAAAATGATGTTCAAAATGGCATAAATTTTGTTTAGTTAAAGATTTGTTATGACTGTTCTTTGAATCTGTGATTTCATTGACCTTGGTATTTTTTCCACTGGTACAGATCACAAACTACTTTCATCCTGCAGGATTCTTGTTTAAAGTCTTCCTTATTGTCTAAAAATCATCTGCCCAATATTCTAGAGACCATTCTTTAGGCCTTTTTACATTTCACAGGAACTAATTAAATCTCTTGGGCTATGGTACAGAAGACAGAATGTTGAATTTGGGACCAGTAAGAAATGGGTTTTACTTCTGCCTCATGAATTGGCCATCCAATTGAATATTACAGTCTAGACAACAGATATTTTTCATACATTTAGTTTTTCTTGCATAGATTGCTAGATTGATCACTTTGGGGATAATCATGGATTTCAATGAGTTGTTCCTTTTTTTGTTCTAGGGTCTGATAAACTCAGTATAATATCATTTGCAAATAGGAACATCTAAAAGATCTCACCATCTTCTGGAAATTCCAACTAGACCTTGATATAGGACATGATTGTATTTATAATAGTGGCAAACACCGTGGAAAACACACCTCTTTATTTTATGTCTCACCTGATGTTAATAATCTGTAAACAATCATCAAATGTCTCTTTTTAATTATGGCTTTGGATATTAAGAAAGTAGATAATAGGCTATCAGATCTTCATTAGAAAGGACACTGAAGATTTGCAAAAAGTTTATGATTACTACAGCAATTTGGTCATTTATGAACTGCTTTTCCTTTTACTAAAAAGGGCTTTCGATTCAACAATTCAGTTCAACAAATACTGATTGCTTACTGTGCTAAACACTGCATTAGATGCTGGGGATAAAAAGAAAAAAACAAAGTAGTTTTGCATTTTTAATTATGAAGAAAATTAACTATAAAATAATCATTGGTGAGTATGAAAATAAAATATTTATGATATACAAATATGAAGGATAGAATATTGTCTCCTGAGGCCTCTCACAACAAACTTACTTATTTCAAACACTATTCATTTCAATGATCTATAATGTAAGGATATTCTCCAAGTAGCTCATATTTTATAATAGGAGAATTTTTCAGATAGGGATGATATGAAGCAGAGCAACATGAACTGATTTATTTAGGTTTACAAAGAAAGTCAGTGTTGATGCTAGAAATAAAAGTTATGACCTTTGTTCCTGTCTCTGATGGAAGTAACTCATTGTATGAAATGGCTAAGAGACTCATATCTCTAGAAGGGGTAACTTAATTAGGAAAACAATTTTTTTTAAAAAAAATATCAACCAATCACAGATTAAGAAACTTGGCACAAATAAAGAAATAAAGATACCAATTTATGAAGAAACAAAAAGGCACATGTTTGTTGTTAATAATTATTAAAACTCTTTAATTTGTTGAAAGAATTGAAGTCTCATTGAAAATTAAGACACACAACTAAGACACACTTTAAAGAGATTTAGGAAGCAGCTAATTCGCATTTCAATGATTTGCAAGCAATTAGGTATAAGCAAATGAGTCAGAGAACAGTTGAAATCATTAAAGAAGGGAGACTTTAAAAAAACCAGTATGATTTTCAAAGCAAGTGATGGCTATAATCCACTGCTCTACTGATTTCATGAACTGGTTAAAAAGGAAGATAAAAGTTCTAATAGAAAAACTTCATAAAGAATTCTTTCTAAGAAGCTGGAGTTGGAAAAGATGGGAAAGAGCATTAATGGATTTTGAAAAATAAAGGGGAAAGAAATTAAGCTCAAACTACTTAAAAAAAAAACAGTGGAGTAACATGCCCTCATTCATTTTATATTCAGCTCCTAATTATCTACAGTAATGGAGAAGAAAGATAACTTGAATAAGTGAAATATAAAATTAATACAAATGCTTTATTTAAAGTCAGCAGTTTGGTTTTTTTGCTTTCTTCATAAAAAATATTTAATTTTTCCCAATTACATGTCAAACAGTATATAACATGTTGTTTTAAAATGCTGAGTTCCAAATTCTCTCCTTCCCTCTTTCTACTTCCCCTATTTCCTGCCACTGAAAGGGGAAGTAATTTTATATACATTATATATGTGCAGTCATGCAAAACAAATTTCCATATAAATCATGTTTAAAAAAAAAGACCAAAAAAAATCCCTCAAGAAAAATAAAGTTATAAAAAAACATGCTTAGATCTTAATTCGGACTCTATCAGTTCTTTCTCTGGAGGTAGATAGCATCTTTCATTGTAAGTCATTTGGAATGTCTTGGATCATTTATTTGATAAAAATAGCTAAATCATTCGTATGATTATTATATGATATTGTTATTACATACATTGTTCTGGTTCTGCTGACTTCATTTTGCATCAGTTCATGTAAATCCTTCCAGATTTTTCTGAAATCATCTCCTGTTCATCATTTCTTATGGGTCAACAGTATATCATCATAATCATATACCACAACTTATTCAGTTATTCACTAGTTAGTTGATAGGTAGTTGCTCCATTTCTATTTCTTTACCATTACAAAAACAGTTGCTATAAATATTCCTGTATATACAATAAGGTCTTTTCCTTTTCTTTGATTTCTTTGGATACAGTTCTAATTGTGGTATTACTGGGTCAAAGGATGGACATAGTTTTATAGCTCTTTGATCATAGTTTCAAACTGTTCTCCAGACTGGCTGGATCAATTCACAACTCTATTAACAGTGTTTTAGTGCCCCAATTTTTCCATATCTCTATAACATCTGTCATATTAGCCAATATGATAAGTGTGAGGTGATACCTCAGAATAGTTTTAATTTGCTTTTTCTCTAATCAATATTGTCTTAGAGTTGTTTTTTTTAATTTTTCATCTGAAAACTGCCTGTTCATATCTTTTGTTGTGCAACAGTTCCCATGTCTCAGTTTTCCTAAGTTGCTCTGTTTCAGTTTCCCTTGATTGTTCTGCCCAAAAATAACAACCTCCTTCCTTCTGACCATTAGAAATAATTGGACTCACATTCCAATGAAGTCATAAAACCTCCAGATGGTCCACCTCAATGTACCCCTTATCTTTTTGGCTTTAGACTTCCTGTCTCCCAGTTCCTTCTCAAGCTTCCTTTATTCCCTACCTGTCAGAATTGAATTGACAGCCCTTCCTGGAACTCAATTCTCCCCCACACACACACCTCCAGTGCTAAAACTCCTTCTTCTGTTCCTTCTGCTTCATGAGCCCTTTGTTCCCAGAATTCTATAAGAATGCTATGACCAAACAGTATTTGCTGGATCTGTTTGAAATTCAGTCAGCTGGCATGTCTGTCAGTTTAAACTCTAAATGGACTGTGTGCTTTGAGACAAGAGTCCCAGCAGTCCTTATCCATAGCTATGGATTCTGTACTCTCAATTAACATCAATAAAGTATTAACTAATCTCCAATATGTGATACTGCCTCAGTTTCTCCCTGAGCATTACACTTTGACCATTTGTCAACTGGGGAATTACATGTATTCTTATAAAATTGATTCAGTTCTCTATTATTTGAGAAATGATCCTCCAATGAAGAGGAAATCACAGCAATAATTAGGAGTTACTTTGCCCAACTTTATGCCAGTAAGTTTGATAATCTAAATGAAATGGAGGAATATCTACAAAAATATAGATTGCCCAGGTTAACAGAAGAGGATATAAATTATTTAAATAGCCCCATATCAGAAAAAGAAATAGAACAAGCTATTAACCAACTCCCTAAGAAAAAATCTCCAGGGCCAGATGGATTTACATGTGAATTCTACCAAACATTCAAAGAACAATTAATTCCAATACTACACAAACTATTTGAGAAAATAGGGACAGAAGGTATACTGCCAGAATCCTTCTATGAGACCAATATGGTGCTCATAGCTAAACCAGGTAGGGTGAAAACAGAGACAGAAAACTATAGACCAATTTCCCTAATGAATATTGATGCAAAAATTTTAAATAAAATATTAGCAATGAGATTACAGAAAGTCATCCCCAGGATAATACACTATGACCAAGTAGGATTTATACCAGGGATGCAGGGCTGGTTCAATATTAGGAAATCAGCATAATTAATTATATTAATAACCAAACTAACAAAAACCATATGATTATCTCAATAGATGCAGAAAAAGCCTTTGATGAAATCCAACACCCATTCCTATTAAAAACACTAGAGAGCATAGGAATAAATGGGCTTTTCCTTAAAATGATCAGTAGCATCTACTTAAAACCATCAGCAAGCATCATATGTAATGGAGGCAAACTAAAACCATTCCCAATAAGACCAGGAGTGAAACAAGGCTGCCCACTGTCACCACTACTATTCAATATTGTATTAGAAATGTTAGCTTTGGCAATAAGAGAAGAAAAAGAGATAAAAGGAATCAGAGTAGGTAATGAAGAAACCAAATTATCACTCTTTGCAGATGACATGATGGTATACTTAGAGAACCCTAGAGACTCAACTAAAAAACTACTAAAAACAATTCACAACTTTAGCAAAGTGGCAGGATTCAAAATTAATCCACATAAATCATCAGCATTTTTATATATTACCAACAAAGTTCAGCAGCAAGAGATGCAAAAAGAAATTCCATTCCAAATAGCAGATGATAGGATAAAATATTTGGGAATCTATCTGCCAAGGAAAAGTCAGAAACTATACGAACTAAATTACAAAACACTTTCCACACAAATAAAATCAAACCTAATCAATTGGAAAAATATTAAGTGCTCATGGGTAGGCAGAGAGAACATAATAAAAATGACAATACTACCCAAACTAATCTACTTATTTAGTGCCATACCAATCAAACTCCCAAGAAATTATTTTACAGATCTAGAAAAAATAGTAGCAAAGTTCATTTGGAAGAACAAAAGGTCAAGGATCTCAAGGGGATTAATGAAAAAAAAGGCAGATGAAGGTGGCCTTGCTGTACCAGATCTAAAACTATATTATAAAGCAGCGGTCATCAAAACCGTTTGGTACTGGCTAAGAAATAGAGCAGTCAATCAGTGGCACAGGATAGGATATCAGGACAATCTAGGCAATAACCTTAACAATCTAGTATTCGATAAACCCAAAGATCCCAGCTTTTAGGATAAATACTCACTATTCGGCAAAAACTGCTGGGAAAATTGGAAACTAGTGTGGAAGAAATTAGGGCTTGACCCATACCTAACACCACATACCAAGATAAGATCTAAATGGGTTCGTGATCTAGATATAAAGAGGGACTTTGTAAGCAAGTTAGAGGAACGTAATATAATTTATCTCTCAGACCTGTGGAGATGGAATAAATTTATGTCCAAAGAAGACCTGGAACTCCTAATTGAACACCAGATGGATAATTTTGATTATATTCAGTTAAAAAGTTTCTGTACAAACAAAACAAATGCAGACAAGTTTAGGAGGGAAGCATCAAATTGGGAAATCATCTTTACATTTAAGGGTTCTGATAAAGGTCTCATCTCTAAGAAATATAGAGATTGTCTCATATTTATAAGAATTCAAGCCATTCTCCAATTGATAAGTGGTCAAGGGATATGAACAGACAATTTTCAGATGATGAAATTAAAACCATCTCTAGTCATATGAAAAGTTGCTCCAAATCACTATTGATCAGAGAAATGCAAATTAAGACAACTCTGAGGTACCACTACACACCTGTCAGATTGGCTAAAATGACAGGAAAAGATAACGATGAATGTTGGAGGGGATGTGGGAAAACTGGGACACATACATTGTTGGTGGAACTGCGAATGGATCCAACCATTCTGGAGAGCAATTTGGAGCTATGCTCAAAAAGTTGTCAAACTGTGCATACCCTTTGACCCAGCAGTGTTTCTACTGGGCCTATATCCCAAAGAGATCTTAGAGGAGGGAAAGGGACCCACCTGTGCAAGAATGTTTGTGGCAGCCCTTTTCGTAGTGGCTAGAAACTGGAAACTGAAGGGATGCCCATCAATTGGAGAGTGGCTGAATAAATTACGGTATATGAATGTTATGGAATATTATTGCTCTGTAAGAAACGACCAGCAGGATGATTTCAGAGAGGCCTGGAGGGACTTGCATGAACTGATGCTGAGTGAAACGAGCAGAACCAGGAGATCATCATACACAGCAACAACAGTATTAACATGATGATCAATTCTGATGGACATGGCTCTCTGCAACAAAGAATTATCTCAAACCAGTTCCAATTGTTCACTGAAGAAAACCATATACACCCAGAGAGAGGGAAATGAAATATGGACCACAACGTAACATTTTCATGATCTCTACTGACATTTGCTTGCATTGTGTTGCCTTTCTCTGATTCTTTTTTTTTTCTTGTAGATAGGATTTTTCTTGCACAACTTCTCAAGCATTTCAACATAATTAACATGTAGTGGACTTCCTGCCATCTAGGGGAGGGGAGGGGACTGGGGGTAAAATTTGTAATGGAAAGCTTTGTAAAGATCAATGTTGGGGAACTACCCATATATATGTTATACAAATAAAAAGCTTTAATAAAAAAAAATAAAATAAATAAATAAATAAATAAATAAATAAATAAAAAGAGAAATGAGGCCAGTATCAGAGAAACTTTCTGTAAATATTTTTTCATAGTTATGATTACTATTGTGTATTCCTCTCCATTCTGTTTTCCCGTTTATCTTTTTCTCTCTTTTTACCTGTCATTTCTGAAAGATGTTTTGCTTCTGACCACCACCTCCTCCAATCTGTCCTTCCTTCTAGCAATTCACCCCCTTCTCTTGTAGAGGGCCACAGACAATGGGGGAGTTCTCGGTGAGGTATAAGACTCTTCAGTCCAGACTGCTGATAATGTCTGGTTCAGCTCTCATCTCCCTTGGGGGCATCTCAGCCTCCCAGAGAAGTCAGGGAGGGTTTGACAAACTGTGTTCTACTTAAAGCAGAGATATTTGTAGTAAAGAGGCATTTACATAATAACAGGCAATTATATAATATATAATTCCAGGGTGCTTATATTTAGCACATGCTAAGTGTGCTGTGGTGATGTAATTGTACTAAGGTATTTAAGGCTGAGAGAACTTGAAATAAACAGACTCCATCTTTGACCATCCATGTGGGCCTCTGCCTCATCCCTCTTCCTTTAAGACTGATGCTGAGTGAAATGAGCAGAACCAGGATATCATCATACACAGCAACAACAGTATTACATGATGATCAATTCTGATGGACATGGCTCTCTTCAACAATGAAATGTTTCAAACCATTTCCAATTGTTCACTGAAGAAAGCCATATACACCCAGAGAGAGGGATATGAAATGTGGACCACAACATAACATTTTCATGCTCTCTATTGATGTTTGCTTGCATTGGGTTTCCTTTCTCTGATTTTTTTTTCTTGTAGATACGATTTTTCTTGCACAACAATGATAAGTGTGGAAATATGTATACATATATTCAATTTGTCAAGTATTTTAACACAATTAACATGTAGTGGATTTCCTGCCATCTAGGGGAAGAGTGGGGAGTAGGGGGGAAGAATTTGTAACAGAAAGCTTTGTAAGGGTCAATGTTGAAGAATAACCCATACATATGTTTTGCAAATAAAAAGTTTTAATAAAAAAAAAAAAGAAATCATCTCATCATAGTTAACTTCCATTCATGCTCTCTGTTTATGTATACTTTTTCTGTCTTAATAATGAAAAAGTTCTTTGGAGTTACAAGTACCCTTTTCCCATGAAGGAATGTAAACAGTTTAAACAATGAATTCCTTTTGATTTCTTTTTCCTGTTTTACCTTTTTTATGTTTTTCTTGATTCTTGTATTTGAAAGTCAAATTTTCTACTCTGCTTTGATCTTTTTATCAAGGATGCTTGAAAGTCCTGTTTTTCATAAAATATCCATTTCTCCCCTGATTATACTCAATTTTGCTGAGTAGATGATCACTATCATCTAGCTACCATACAATTTTAATTTTTAATTATTTTTTTTCAGTGAGCTTTTGTACCTCTTTTTCATTTGGTCAATTGTTCTTTTTTTAAGGCAATGGATTTAACCAATGGAGTAAGGCAAAGTTCACTTTAGTAAATTCTTGGGCTCCTTTTATTTTTTTGTATTAAAGCTTTTTATTTGCAAAACATATGTATGGGTAATTTTTCAACATTGACCCTTGCAAAGCTTTCTGTTACAAATTTTTCCCCCCTAGTCCCCACCCCTCCCCTAGATAGCAGGAAGTCTACTACATGTTAATTATGTTAAAATACTTGACAACTTGAATATATGTATACATGTTTCCATACTTATCTTGCTGTGCAAGAACAGTCGTATCTACATGAATAAAAAAATCTGAGAAGGGAAACATAATGCAAGCAAATATCAATAAAGAGCATGAAAATGTTATGTTGTGGTCCACATTTCATATCCCTCTCTCTGGGTGTATATGGCTTTCTTCACTGAACAATTGGAACTGTTTGAACCATTTCATTGTTGAAGAGAGCCACGTCCATCAGAATTGATCATCATATAGTCTTGTTGTTGCCATGTATAATGATCTCCTGGTCCTGCTCATTTCACTGAGCATCAGTTCATGCAAGTCTCTCCAGGCCTCTCTGAAATCTTCCTGCTAGTCGTTTCTTACAGAACAATAATATTCCATAACATTCATGTACCATAACTTATTCAGCCATTCTCCAATTTATGGGCATTCAGTCAGTTTCCAGTTTCTAGCCAACACAAAAAGGGCTGCCACAAACATTCTTGTCTTGTGCTCCTTTTACCAAGTGTTGACTCTCTTTTCAAGATTTTCTTGTATCACTCTAATTTCTTTTGCTGGTTTTCCTCTACTTCTTTTATTTAATTTAAAAAAGCCTTTTTGAGCTTTGTCCAAGGAATGCTTTTTAGGTCTGAGACCAATTTACATTTTTCTTTGAGGTTTTGGATGTAGCTATTTTGATTCTGTTATTTGTTCATTTTCTCAGCTTATTTCTTGACTCTTAATTTTATATTAAAGTTGAATTCCACTGCTATGGTGGAGGGGGCACTGTTCCAAGCTTTAGGTTTTTTATGCTGTTTTCAGAGTTAGGGATTTGGAATTTTTCTGTTTATTCAAGATGATATAATATAAAGAGAAATGTGCTCATGGCTCTCCTGACCTGTGCAGGACTACAAGCACTCTTTTCTGCTCTGGAACTGTAATTAGGGACTCTTCTTTCCTTCATCCTTATGCTAGTAGTAACTCACTTTCCCTAGGACTGAAATTGGGGATAGGCAATGAAATAGCCTTGCCAGGCTTTCCTATGTTCACATTGTATCTGACTCTTTGTAACTTCATTTGCTTTTTTTTTTTTTTTGCAAAGTTATTACAGTGGTTTGCCATTTCCTTCTCCAGAACACTGTACAGATGAGAAAACTAAAGCAAACAGAGTTAAATGATTTGCCTAGGGTCCCACAATTAGTCAGTGTTTGAGGTTATTACATGAACTCAGAAAGATGTATTTCTGTGACTCCAGGCCTGGCATTCTATACACTGAACTACCTAGCTAACCTGACCTTTCCTGATCATCTTCAAATTTGTCTTGAGTTGGAATATCATTTCACCTGATTCTACTCTATACTTCTCCAGAATTTGTTTTGAGGTATTAAATTTCAGTTTTTTGCAAAAATTGATTATGTAGAACTGAATATTTCAAATTTTCTTTGTTTCTTCTCTGATCATATTGAAGAGTTTTGCCAAATCAAAACAGACAATAGGGTAGCCAAAAGAAAGAAGAAAAGAAGCAGTTAATAGGTCTAAGTAATTCGTAATCTAAATAAATAAACCCCATAATTATCAGGAGGAATTAACTTTATATATAGTTTTGATTTAAAATTGATTTTTTTTGGACTTTGGACTGCATATTGCCATAAAAAACATACTGTAGCTATAACTATAGCTATGTTCCTAGGTCAGGTCAATTTAACTCAATTGAATTAAACAAATATTTATTAAGCATTTACTGTGAATAACACATTAAAGTAGGTACTTGGGATGCAAAGATAAAATATGATATTTTGCCTGCCTTCCCAATGGTAGGGGAGAGGCAGAAGGAAAAGAATTGGAACTCAAATTTTTTTAGAAATGAATGTTAAAAAAAAGAAGGTAAAATATAATAGTTCCTGTCCTCAAAGAGATTACATTTGGCAGGGGAGGAAGAAGTGGGGCTGGGCTAAGAGTACAAAAAATATATATAGATAAGTATAAAATAAGTTGGATGATGATGAATATAAAGGAATAATCCAAACAAAATATTTCAGGAAGATTTGAGGGGAAGAGAGTATACTTTTAGTTTAGGAGATTTTGAACTCTCTTACAAAGGAGTAATTAGAATGTTCTCCCTTCTTATCTCTTGACTCTCTGGCTATTAGCACCTTGTGTAAAAAGCCTTTCTCTATCCTCTTTAATATTAATGCCTTCTCTCTGAGATGAGATTATCTCCAATTTATCCTATGCATATCTTGCTCATGCATAATTGTTCATTCCTATGCTGTCTCCCCAATTAGAGTGAGAGTTTCTTTGGAGCAGAGAATTTTTTTTTTT
>JAJPUD010000956.1:484058-494904 GCA_023553655.1 Myrmecobius fasciatus
CCCCTTCACTCCCCTCTGGAAATATGTAGAAAAGGGATGGGAGTGATTTGAGAATTTATCTTTCTTTCCTCTTCCTCCCCAACTATCAGCAATAGTGTCTTGCAGTAAGACATATGTGTCATTAAAAGGGGATAGCACTGATGCTCAGCTCCATGGGAAGTTCTACAATCCAAACAAACTCCAATATACTTTTTTTTCCTAGTTGAATATTTGCTATTCCCAAAAAATCAGCTGGTTTTTTTGAGGGAACATTTCCTTCATATTATCATTTCTGGAAAGTTCTGTTGAAACTTGAGGAAGGCTCAAGCATTGCCCTGTCTAATGTGTCTTTCAGTTCCTTGAGCTAGAGAGTCCCAACAAAACCACACAGTGCAATTCTTAATGAGCTATTTAATGCCCTGCAAAGAATTTCAGAAGTCCATTCACCACAATTTCAAGATGATTTTAAAATTAATAATCTTTCCTGAAGGTCCAGATCTACCATAGCTGGTGGGCATAAAGATTATATTCACACCCAATACAAAGTTTATAAATATGTGTGTATGTATGTGTGTATATGCACACACAGAGATATATATTCAACAAGCAAATAATATTTGACACTTGTTAGGCCCTAACTCCCCTCTAATAACAACTAGGAAAGAAAAAAATTTCAATGTAAATTAAAAAAAACATACAAAAAATAGAAAAAAGAAAAGAAGAAAAAAATCAGCTTCCCCCCAAAGAAAATAGTAAAGTTCCAGATGAGCTTCCAGAGAATGTTGGAATTTACCAATAGAGATTGGGGATTTGGGATTGACTAGGAGTTATCCCTTTTCCTTCAGGCAAAAAATCTAATTGTTCTGGGAGAAAATTCCTCTGATGAGTTTCCTTGGGAAGATAAGTAATCCATAAATTTCTCCAATGGGTTTTTCTCTCCATTTCAAAAAAAGGCCCAGAGGAAAAAACAATATCCAGTGGACCCTGCAACACGCAAGGCACCTCAAATTAACCCAACCTTTATTCCTTCACCTTAGGAAATCCAGATTTCAAGGTACTCTATGGGTTTGTACTCTTAAAACTATAGTTCAAGAGTCTTTAGTACTGGGTTCTGCTTACTAATCTGTCAGAAGTCACAAGAACTCAAAGCAAAGTCATTTACTGAAACGGCATAAAAAACAAAGTAGCGACAAATCGCTCCAAGGAACCTAGGGCATCCTTTCCCCACAAATAAATACAATGTAATTAAAAAGGGTGGATGTGGATATTGGTCATAAGTAGAGAGACACAAATGTATGGAACATATGTAATGTCGTTCATGCATATGTGAAGAGTAGTATTTCATGTCTCCACTGATGAAGGATTATGAAGATGCTGATATCCTTGCACTAATTCTAATGATCATGGGGTCACAGTCTCTGCTGAACCCTCCTCCACTGGTTACTGCTGAATGTTGCTTGGTTTTAATCTCAACCATCTTTAGCTTCTCTAACCACCAACCAGGATTTCATACCCTCACACTTTGATTATTGCAATAGCTGCTGGTGCAACTGTTTGTCCCAGGTATTTTCCCACTCCATCCTCTATTCAGCTGCTAAATTGATTTTCCTAAAGCACAGGTCTGATGTCATTTCTCTACTCAATAAATTCCACTGGTTTCTCATCACTTCCAGGATCAAGTACAAAGTCCTTTGTTTGGTATTCAAAGTCCTTCATAACCAACCAACCTCTACCTTACCAGTCTTCTTGCAACTTATTCTAAGATGTGGTAACAGTAGTTTCTTTGCTGTTACAAAAACAAGATACTTTTTCTTTCTTAACTCTGGACATTTTCTCTCACTGTCCTCCATGTCTAGAATTCTCTCCCTCTTTACAGCCACTTCTTGCTTTCCCTGGCTTTTTTCAAATCCCAACTAAAATCCTACTTGCTCTAAGTAGCCTTTCCAAAAATCTTCTTAATTTTAGTAACTTTTATCTTTTTTACTTTTCATTATCCTATTTACCATTTATACTACATATAGTATACTATTTATTTTACATAGCTTGTACATATTTATTTGCTTCTTGTTCCTCCCATTAGATTATGAGCTCTTGAAGGGGTAGGTTTTGTCTTTTCCTCTTTTTGTATCCCCAATGCTTAGCACAGTGTCTGGCACATAGTAGGTTCTTAACAAATGCACTGTGATTTCTGAATGCCTTGAAATCTTAGCTTAGCCTGGCTTACAGACTTTTAGAAAGAACTGGACACCATACCCTAGAACCAGCATCAATCTTGGCTCCGGGGCCTGCTATTTACAAAGCAGAATCCCAACTCAAAGTACCAGAATTATCTTCATTTAGAACTGTAGTTAAGCCATTTCCAAAGGATACTGGCTTACATTTCTGTTGCAAGATACCATTGCTAAAAGGAAAGAATGAGAGACATACGGGTAAATTTTCTTCTCAGAACTCACTTTAGAATAGGGTCAGCTTGATATTTATTCTAAACCAAAGCTTCTTAAATAGTGGGTCACAAAAAATTTGGCAACAATAAAAGGTATTAAATATTCCACCAAGATATAAATCTTTATGTAAGAATAAGTAAGAACATCCATCTCATTAGTATGCAAATCTGTTTTCATGTTTAATAAGTGATAAAATTATGTATATATATACACTAAAAGCTATTTTAAGATAAAATTTTATTTATGATTTATTATCAGTAAATCTTTAAGTTGTATACCTATTTTTTATGCCTATATACTTGGGGTCATATAAAAAAATTCTCAGACAAAAAGGGGCTGCAAGTAGAAAAAGTTTAAGATGTCCAGTTCTAGAGCATAAGCAATATATAGCTGACCCTTTCTGCCAATCATTCAACTGTGTTCCACTGTTGCCTTTATTCAATGGTCAACATCCCTGTATTTCTATCAAACTGAAGGAATTTAACATTTTGTTGTTGTTTAGGTAGTTCCTTTAAATGGAGGAAAAGTATTCCTATACAATTCCCTTTACACTTCTGTTTGTACTTGCCCACCTCTCTTTTTTTTCCTTACACTTAAAGGCAATGGGGTTTTGACTATTATTGTTAGTCCTTTGTTCTCAAAGCCTTCTGTGACATCAGGGACATGATAGCATGACAGGCAAATGATTTGGGTCTGAGTGAGGGAGGGCTTTGTTAGGTCACCAACCTCACTTTTCCCTCTGGAGCCAGATATAGATGAGGACAACTAGAGATGACCCTGGATGCAATGGGAACCCTTGGCCTTTTTAAAGTAAAGTCTTCAATAGGTCTCAGTCTGACTGAGGCAACAATACATTCAGTGATTAAAGCTAGGTAAAAAAGGCTTTTGACTAAACAAAAAGATTGAAGGAAGATTCAATTCTCATGCCTCTGAACGAAGGATTCTCCATTCCTAATTTCCTTATTTCTTTAAAGAGTACTACATCTTTCCAGTCCTCTGGAAAGGTTTAAAGGTTTAACTTGAAAATCTCTCTCAACCATATCAAATGAATTGCCAAACCAGCAACTCCTGGACCTGAATCAGAAAGTTTTGCATTCAAGTCCTGTCCTGATACATAATAGTTGTACCTGGCTAAATCATATAAGTTAGTACTCTAGTCAACTTTCTGATATTATAAATTAAAAGCAGAATATTGCTGTGGAAAGAGAAGGAAATTTATTGTCAGTGGTTCTAATTCTGGCTCAATTACTTTCTACTTGTGTGAAATGGACAATTCACTTGGGCCTTAGTTACTCATCCATAAAATGGTGGGGCTGGATTAGATCATTTCTCTTCTAGTTCTAAATTTGTGATTTTCTAATCTTTTTGCAAATGGAATTGCACCAGTTCCAACTGTTAGAAAATTTCCATGAAAATTCCATACACTGATGAAATCACAAATTGAGATTAAAACAAACAAAAACCCAATCTTTGCATTTGTATCTTTAAAAAAAAAAAAATTCTGATGGCTGCCTTAGTTCAGATTCCTATTAGTATTCACATCATTTGTATTAGGGCAATAGTCTACTAACCTCCCAATTTCCCATTTCTCCCTGTTAAAATTTAATAAAATAATTTAAAAGATTTTATTTTGTTAAAAACATTTAATAAAATAGTATGCAGGGTACTGCATATTACTATTAGAATATTGTTTCTAATATTTCTTACCACATTATTGCTTTGTTCAAATATTCTTAATGGTTCTTCCCTGCCTAATGAAAGCTGGAAAAAAAATGCCTTATTCCTGAATTCAAGGCCTTCAATAATCTGACTAATTTTCCAAACTTATTTCACACTCTCCCTCAATGTGTACTCTGATTTGGTTAAATTAGGTTACTCAACTTTTACAACTTGTCCTTTCTAGAGAAACTTTTCTACCAACTATATCTGTTTGAATGCTTTACAATTCATCACAATTTTCTTGAGCTATTACTAAGTTCTTCCTCTTCAGGTCACTTTGGACTTCTCTAGTGTACCTATAACTTCTAATTTATAATATGAGATGTGTATACAAGGCTTATCTGACCAAATAGGATAAATGTAAAACAGTCTTTCTCATTTGGAATCATGGAATCCTGTCTTTATACAAATGAGGAAACAGGTTAAGGGACTCAGGAAGGATGATAAACAGAATAATTGGGATACAAACCTAGATGCTCTGACTCTCCATTGAGTTCTCTTTCCTTCCTAATAAATGGTTTAATATTATGATTTTTCAGGTGGAAAAAAAAAAAACTGGAGCCAAGAGAAGTGAGATGTCTTGTCTAAAGTCACACACTGGCAGAACCACTATTAGACTCTTTACTTTCCTAACACCTAGTTGAAAAGCTCTTTACACCAAACCATAGTTGTCTTGTTCATGCAGTGATTATTACATCAGCTTCCTAAGTGTGTTCCTGCTTTAAGTATCCATCTTGCAACCAATTGCCAAAATATAAATGAACTGCAGTAAGGAACATTCTCTGACATCTCAGTATGATAGTAACATGTAAGAACAACAGAGATTTATTGCTATGGAGGCAAAGAGAGAGGTCCCCTACATCTTTCCTCTCCTAACATGAATGATTCCATCTTTAAATAAGTTTCCATTTAAGTATGAAATGCAGTCACATCCAGCACTCTTTGTTTATAGTTTTGTTCTTCCCTAATTTCCCTGAAATGTTAACCATGA
Organism: Myrmecobius fasciatus; assembly: GCA_023553655.1. NCBI lineage: Eukaryota > Metazoa > Chordata > Mammalia > Dasyuromorphia > Myrmecobiidae > Myrmecobius > Myrmecobius fasciatus. The sequence goes on from JAJPUD010000956.1 coordinate 489,192, forward strand.
AACAAAACAAAATTGCCTTGTTCTCTTCCCCCAAGGACAGTGACAGATTAGTAGAAGGATTGCCCCTCATTTTTTCTGCATCCTATATTATACTCCTAACCTTGTTATTGGCTTTCTGGACTTCCAAATCATGTCTGTATTGTCTCATCTTGGAATTTCACATGGCCTCTAAATCCTCTTCACTCTGAATCATCCTATGATCTGGAATATCCCCCTCTCCAAGATGTGCCCCACTTCTCCCATTGGTCTAGACTAAGATCATAGCAATGGGAACAGTAGGGAGGAATGTTCCTTTTTTTCAAAGGAAGAATCAGCAAGTTTTGGTGAATGACTGGATAAAAGAAAGGAGTTAAAAATGATTAAGGTTTTAAGCCTGAGAGACTTAAGAAATTAGTGGTTTCAATAATGGAGCTAGGGAAATCAAACATTAGGATTTTTTTTTTAAGTTGAGAGGGTGTTAACATACTTCAATAAAGCAAATGGAGACCAAGTGTGCCACTAATCATCCTGTGATGTTAAAAGAAAGTAAGGAAAGCCTCTAGTATTGTTGGGCTGAGCACACTCTGGCAAACATGGGACAGCAAAAACAAGAGTTATACAGCATAGGTAGACATGGAAGGACTGTGACTCTGAGTCACTGGAGAAATTACCATATTGATGAGATCACAGATTCATCCATTCATTAGAAATACCATGTGAAGAAAAATAAACAGGTAAGGAGCTGGAAAAATTCAGGACCTATGAGCCTACATATTCACTCCGATTTTTAATATAGAACAGATTTTTGTATAACCACCATTAGCCTTTTCAGTCTTGTCAATGCTGTATAAATTCAGTGATCATGTTTTCAAATGCAAAGTGAGAACTGAAAGAATAAAATTAATCCTTAAAACTTACTTATTCTCTGACCCTATGGATCAATATCCCTCACCTTCAAAATTAATTTCTTTCAGAAAATCTTTTGATGATTAGAGTTGCTTATTTGTACTGTTTTAACTTGCTTTGTTGATCTCAAAATGTGTTCTTCACTTCCTTCGTGTAGGGAATTTCAGTCTTTCTAACTACCAGTGTGATGGTATATGGAGCAGTGGTTCTGGAGTGAGCGAATTTGGGCATAAATCTTAACTCTGTTATTTGCTTTCTGTGGACCACTGGGTAGACCTTATCAGATCTTACTTTTCCTCACCTATATTCTGATGGTATTAGTTGTCAATTTCTAGGATGCCTATAAGCTATGACATTTTATAATTTTAGTATTCTAAGGAAATATAAATTCTCCAGTATGCCTTTGTAAGGAAGGGAGTATAAAGTTTCTCAATATGAAGGGAAAAGAAAATTATTAACAAAACAATAATAAATAGCATTTACATATCATTTTAAGGTTTGCAAAACATTTTACTAATATTATCTCATTTGATCTTTACAGCAACCTAAAGAGGTAGCTGCTATTATTATCTTCATTTTATAGATAAGGGATCTGAAAGCAGACAGAGATTAACTGACTTGCCTAGAGTCATGTAGCTAGGGAATTTCTGAGTCTGGATTTAAATTCTGGTCTTTTTGGCTCCAGGTCCAGCTTTCTATTCACTGTGCCACCTAGCTGACATGAAACTTGAAAAAAAATAACTGTCAGTGATTACTGAATAAATCAGATACCTCAAAACAACATTCTTGGAAGGAAAATGAAATACTATATAAAAGACAGAATCTCATCCTGGGAAATTTCCCATTTTAATAAGTCCTTGTGTTAGCTCCACCTAAATTCTTATCGCTACAATGTATTCTATGACATTCAGTTTTTATTAGTATTTTATCTCCAACAGAGAATACCTTTGCGTTAGAAATAGCATAACTAAAATGAACAATGCAGAGTTGCTATGTAAGATAAGTAAGCAGATGGTAAGAAAAAAAAAGTATTTAATTGATTAATTCATCTGATCCAATGAACTACATCCTTAAGTCTTGAAAGAAACAGCATCTTGATTCTGAGCCAATGTGAATGTTATCTGAAGAGGTTCCACATGATTTAGAGAAATATTTAGAGAGATATAGAGAAATAATTATAGAAAAAGATAGAGAGAACAAAGTCTTCAAACTCTAGGTGAGGAAAGTTTTACTTTGAATTCTGAGCAAATTGTAGCATGGACCAATAAAGAGATGATAGATGAACATCTAGACAGAGAATTCGTGATTACAGAGTCAGTTTGTCCTTAAGAATAGGTCATGCCACACTGACTTCATTTTCTTTTGACAGGATTACTAAACTAGTGTGAAGGGAATGCTTTGGATATAGTTTAGCTGTTGTGAAACTGAAACATCACCAATAACACATCAAAGCTGAGACTATTTCTATATGAAAGGTGAAAGCTGTCAAGTTTACCTTTGGTATTGAAACTCCCATGAGGTTTCTGCAGTTTTGCCATTCCATGTTTCTCATGAGCTTCTCTGACACGAAAAGCCTTTGTAGTGCTTGAAGGCAAAAGGCCGACAAAAGAAACCAGAGCACCCTCAACTTCCCACTCTTAAGATATAAATGGTATCCTTCAGTAAAATTTATCAGGATATACAGTCCTATCCATGGCTATTTCTTTCTCTTCTGCTGTGGCAGCTTATTACAAATATCATCCATTTAGAAAAAACTGCTACTAAATGTAGGAAATAATATAGACAGGAAAATTTGATCAATCTCCCCTTTTCAATTATTCCTTCAAAACAATTCTAATTTACTGACTTTCTATTCATTATTTTGTTGTGGAGTCATATAAGTCACATAGTAGTTGTAGAGTATAAAGTTGATGACGGTTTAGATTATATGTCATCATGTCTTATCCAATGCTTGACAGAATACTTTGCTACAGTAAAGCAGCTAGGAGGTATGGTGGATAGAATATAGGCCATGTATATATAAAATATATGTAATATATTATATAACATGTAATATATATAACATGCAATATATGCAACATAGGCCTTTTTTTTTTTTTTAGCAACAGCTTTCATTCTAAATTATATTATTCCTTGTAGTTCTACAGTAGGTTACTTCCCTATATTCCTAAAACTCGCAGAACACTTCAGTGGATAACAAAAAGAATCATTATTTTATTTAGCAGAAACTGACATGACCTAAGTGAAAATGTCTTTAAATGAAGACTGAGCATTTCTGGTGGATAATCTACCTGTAGGCATGAAATGTAAAATAATGAGGACAAATGATGGCATTTACTCTATATGCAGTGGAAAACATAATTAAGAAGGGAGAGCTAATGAGATGATAAAGTCTGATTTACTTATAAGATAAAATATTATATAATAATTGAAGCTTCATATGATTTTGGATACATGACTATTTTTAGTAACTATCAGGTGCGATCAATAGAGAATAATGTCAAATGTAATTTCCTCCTAAATTGTATGCAGATAACCTAATGCTAGAATCGAAATTGATCCATTTCTGTCACATACATAAGTGGTTGGGAATCAATGGACTAAGTTGTAGATACTATTTATAAAAGTAGATTGAAAAAAGTCACTGGTTTTAAGCAGGAGCCTCTGCTCCTGTTTATAGATAATCTTTCCCATTTTAATTGGTCTTATGCATGGAAAAGCAAGGTATAAAATGTAAAATAATATTTTCAATAAGAAAGAAAATAGGCTTTAAAAAATGTTCCTCAAACTGAAGGAAAAAAAATTTTTTACATTTGATATTCTTTTAGAATCGGAAGACCAATAATAATTTCTGACTTCATGTATCAGGAAGATTGATTTTCCACATATCAAATTCCATTTGTAAAACAGGTTTCAGAATAGAAACTAGGCATTTCAAAATTTAAGTTATGCTTAGTTTCTATGATGAACATAAAGCTGTAAATATACACTTACTTCCTAAGGGAAACACAGATATTATTATGAATAAATTTGTGGTTTCTGTAATTATTATCTGCAAAGGCAGAGAGGAAATTCATCAGATGGCAAAAAAGCACAGATGAATGTAAAATCTCATATACTAAATAGTCCAACTTGTCCAAACCCTTTCCAACCATAAATCCATAATTAATGAGTAGAATATATAGGATATAAGATAATAACCATAAAACATAACTAAACTTTTGGATGGAAATATCTTAAATTTTATCTTTGTTAATCAGAATAAACACAAATAGCAGACAATAAATGTATGTATGGGTTGATTTTCCAAAGGAAAATTAAAGGAATGAGAAGATTAGAAAATGTCTGATCATTCTTTTTTGATTCACATCTATACTAACTATACATTAGTAGTAAGAATCTTCTAGTGTGGAAATTCCTTTTTACCAACATAGCTCAGCAACTTGTCTATAATTTATAGTCTTAAATAGTTGACTGGGGCACCGAAAGTCTCGTGTTGGAGACGTGTCTACGTGTTAGAGACAGAACTTGAACTCAGTTTTTGTCTTTTAGTAGAGTGCAAGTTCCTTGAGGGCAGAAACTACTTCATTTTCATCTCTTTATACCCAGTGTTTAGCAAGAATCTCATTGATCACTGACTAATTCCTGATCTCAAAGCCATCTTTTGTTCAGTTAATAGAGTGAATTAATATTTTTTCACATGGAAGTAAAGTGTATGTTATATAAATTAGATCTCAATTAGTCCCTAGTTCTAGAATCAAGGAGCACAAAAAGATTTTTTTAAACTATAAAATAAGCAAGAAGGTAAAAATTAGTATGGCCTTGTTTTGAAATGTATATTAGAGATATATAATAAAACCTTCATTTTCTATGAGTTAATCTTCAAAAAAATTTTTTTGCTCATAAGTCTGTATAAATTTTAAAGTTCCAGAAATATTGTTATAATGTCAACCTTATAACTTATAATACTGTGAGTAAGCACATTCTGGTTATTATTATTATTTTGCTTAGGCAATTGGGGTTGTGATTTATTCAGGGTTACACAACTAGAAAGTGTTAAGTGTCTGAGACCACATTTGAACTTGGGTCCTCCTGACTTCAGGGCTGGTGCTCTAGCCACTGTACCACTTACCTGCCCCATATTTTGATTATTATTTATGGTACTTTAAGCATATGGCATGCACAAAGTACACTCTTCAGTCATTTAGTGTTTATTGTAAAGAAGACCATAATTCTCTTCTTAAAGAAGTTATTATAACAGCTTAGGTGAAAGGCAATAAGGGCCAGAACTATGCTGGCAGACATTTTGAATAGAGAGAACAGGATGACTAAAAGAAATACTTCAGGTTTAGAGTCAGTTAGATTTTGCAAGAAATTAAATATGGGTAGTGAGGAAGAAGGAATACTGAAGAATGACCCCAAAATTTTGAACCTGTATGACTGAGAGTGTGAAGGCTCTGTCATAGAAACTGGAAAATTTGAAGGGGTGAACATGATGAGTCATTAAACTGGAAGATAGTCTTTTACATATCTTGGTTGTAAATTATTTACAGTATAAGGAGAATGTGGACAAAATCATAGTTTCTGTTCTTCAAAAAAAATAATTTCCATGGTCACAGATGGTTCTCTAAATCCAACTAATTAATTTGTAAAATCATATTATCTAGAAGTAGCCATCAGCATTAAAAGAAAAACTCAAAGATTAATGCAATCCTGATGAAAGATTTGTAGTGCTGCTGTTGCCTAGGACACACAGAGAAAATATTTTTCCTTCCTTCCTTCCTTCCTTCCTTCCTTCCTTCCTTCCTTCCTTCCTTCCTTCCTTCCT
>JAJPUD010000956.1:494914-526715 GCA_023553655.1 Myrmecobius fasciatus
CCTTCCTTCCTTCCTTCCTTCCTTCCTTCCTTCCTTCCTTCCTTCCTGAATGGTTTTATTATTCAAAGGTCAATGGTAAAATAGCTCCCTATTAGGGGTTGCAATGCTAAATTTATCTTAAATAATATAATAGATACTGCATAATTAACATGTGTATATTCTGCATGCAAAATATTTAAAAAGATGTAACTCTTGGTGATGCAGACTGCTGCAATTATACACCACTGGAACTTAAATTTTCTACATAAGGGGGAATAGAAATTGCTTGCTATTTGGTTCACACACAAAAATTCTACAACTAAATAGCTTTATTCTAACAATTAAGTTACAAGAAACTATGTGTTATAGATGGCACTTAAAAAAAAAAAGTCAAGCTTAATAAACCTAAGTAGAAAGGCAGAATCTCCCTTCAATGAATTGCCCTGATTTTTTCCTAAGGTTTATTTTAATAAGGTCTAGAGAGAATAAAGACTTCATACTGTGGTCACTGTTTTCTACTTCAAATCTTTATTGTTTGTTTCTAATTTACATGCTGATATTTACTATAAAAACAAAAACAACAAATCATGACTTATCTAAGTTGTGAACCAAGCCTATTTCAACACAAACTCATAAGATAAATCTGTAAGAAAATTCTCTTCAGAATGACTTTCATTGTTTTAGAACTTGAAACTGAAGGAAAGATGATACTAGTGGCAGTCCTGGCTGTCAATTGAAGCAGTGAACAAGAACAATGAAAAGTTTATGCCTAAAAGTGCACAAAGTCATTGAATACTATTCATCTTGTAGGTTTCCTTGGGGAGAAATGCCTGAATGAAAAAGAGAGAAAACTGCACCATGCAGCATCACATATAGCTCTTTTTGGTAAGGCTTAGCAAGTAGATGTTTACTGAGAACAAGCCCATGCTGTGGAGAATTCTCTATGGAAGATGATATATGGCCTCAGTAAAAGAAAGCAGTCTGTCTTTATAATCTGTATGGACAGAACAAGCCATAGTCCCATTTGCTCTTTCTAGAGTTTCTTCACAGGACAACCATGAAGAAGATATAACTATTTATGGATCACCAACTTAATTTGTTAGAATGTTCTAGTCTTTTTTCTGGCATATAAATATCCCATTGGGGGTTGGGCAAAGGTAACAATTTTGTGTTTCTGAGGCTGTTCATTATAGAGTACCTCTTAGCTGTCACAATTCACTGTGTGCAAGAGAGTTGAAAATAGTTGGGCCTGAGGTGACTAAATAACTGAGGTAATTTTCTCCTGATTCTGTACATCCTTCAGAGTAAAAAGGAGAGAACCTTGACAAAGAGATTTTCTGTTTCAGGTTGGAAGGATATTTATGAGTAATTTCAACCTTTTGACAGACTTGGCTATAATGCTTACTACTCTTCTCATGTGTGCATGCAAGTGTGAATACAGTGGGAATTAAGTACTCTGGTATTAAGTAGGTCTGGAAGAAGGTGGCACTCAGGCTGGGATGAACTCAGCCAGAAAGTCAACATAATAGTATTGTGCTGTATTAGTGTTAAAAAAGAGGGAGATAAATTTTTTTCTTGGGGGTGGTGGTGAATATACTGAAAAGAGGGGGAAAGTGGGAAAATTTGGTATGGATTCAAATAGGTTTGCTCAATCTCACTTTTAGGGTGTACAATGCTTTATAGACTTGATGCTATACCATAGACAGAAGAATTATTTGGAAGGGTTTTTGTTCTTTAAAATTAATGTATCAGACATATGTATTTATGGGCCTGATCTGAATATATATTTACTAATATAGTAGTCATTACTAATATAGGGATCAATTTGGATTGTAAAGTATTTTAAAAATCTCCAGCAAGTTGCCAAGTTAGAAAAAGAAATCAATTTTCTGAGTATGCATATATAGCAGTGTGGGATGATCAATGAAATATAATCAATATTTCAATGAAAAGGGAAAAAAACTTTCATGAAATTCAAGACTTCGATTTATAGATTAAAGGGGTGCTTTGGATTTGGCACTAAAATTTTATAAAAATGTATATTATAAAATTTCAGCTTACTCATCTTTCTTAGGATAATGTTTCAGAATCAGTCAGTTAATTAGGTAGAAGATTAGATTAGGTTGATAAATTTATGGATCAGAAAATGAATTGAATTCTATACAAGGAATTTCTCTCTGCAAGGGATATAGATGAGATCATCAAATCAAAAGTATGAAAAAAGATGTAATATAAAATGGATCAAGTACAGAGCCCTCTAGATATTCTACATTTAGGGGGTGAGAGAATTTGAAACCAGTGAAGGAGAAGTTTCATAAAACAGAAAAGAATCAAGATTACATGGGGTATGAAACCCCAAGTTTCATATGGGGTTATATAAAAATAAGAAAGTATACATTACTTTTCCTTTAGAATTTGGCAGGAAAATGGAAATAGAAGAGTAGCTTTAAAAGGATCAAAGGTAATTTCTTTTTGGAGGTTTTTAGGACAACACTATATGTTTTGTAAGAGGAAGTAGTAGTGATACAAAACATATTGAAAATGCATGAGGGAGGAACAAGGTTCTGAAGGAAGAAACATGATAGAATAGGACTCTAGAATTTTATATATTCATTCAAGCAGGCTAAGTAGAATCTCTGTTTAGAAATACTGTAGCCAATTAGTTTGAATATATGCTTAAAAGTAATAAAAATAGAATTTCTTTTAAAATATTTTAAAATTTGTTAGCTAAAATGAGCTTTTTTTCCCATAACAAATCAGCCTGAAATAGTTAAATTTTATTATAACATCTCATTTATTGCAACATCCTTATGACATTGATTTATGTGGCAAGTATTATCCCTTTTTAGAGATAATAATAATAATGAGAGCTGATATTTATCTAGTATTTTAAGGTTTACAAAGTCTCTTATAGAACATTTCATTTGATTATCAAAAATGCATAATGAAGTAGTTACTACCATTATTACTGTCTCCATTTTACAGAGATGACTTAATATAACTTATCCCATTTAAGTTTCACAAAAGTCTTATGAGGTAGTAGTAGTTCAGGTATTATTGTTTTAATTTTTCAGGAGAGGAAAACAAAGCTTAGATAGGTTAAAAGCCATGTCTCCAGTTAAATAACTCTTAACAGTAGTAGTAGTAGTAGCAGCAATAATAGTAAGATATAGTAGATATATAGCATTTTAAGGTTTGTAATATGTTTTACATATTATTCTCATTTTATCTTCATAACAATCTTGGGAAGTTGGTGCTATTATTATTCCCAATTTGAAGATGAGGAAGCTGAGACAAACCGAGGTTAGATGACTTGGCTGGTGTCATACATATAGGAAATATCTGAGGCCAAATTTGAATTCAGGTGTTCCTGATTCTAGGTCCAGTTTTCCATCTACTATGCCACCTAGCTTCCAGAATTTCAAAGGATTTGATCCCAAACTTCAGTGACACCATGTCTAGTATTTTTTCCTACCATATCACAGCCTCTCTAAATGATGAAACTAAGACTTAGAAATGTCATTTGATTTAAAAGTTTTTTATAAAGTTGGAATAAGAACATTGAAATCTGTTTTCAGATCCACTATGTCTACTCCTGCCTAATTTGTATACAATCACCAAATCACTTTGGTGGTAGTGTGAAGAATGGAGAGAAAAGAGATCAAAATAAGGTTATGAATTAGGAGATTTTTTTGGTAATAAACAAATGAGAGTTAATTAAGCCCTTAGCTAGGATAGTGTCACTGTCAAAGAAGGAAAATACACAAAGGGATAGCCATACTCTTCATTTCACCATCACCCATTAATTTCCATAATACAGAACTTTGGAATCCTTCTGACTATAGATTCTTATTATTCCATCTTTCTCTGAGCCATACTCTTTTTATATTTATTTTTTGTCCTTATCTCTTCTTCCATTTACTCAATCACTTATTCATCTCCTAATCCATCACTACTGCTCTCATCTGACTTTTGTCTCTTTGAAATCTTGAATCTTTAGTAAAATAATTCAAATATACACTGTCCTGTACTCTTGAATTCTCTCTCTTGTTCTATCACTGTCCATGAGTTACCAAACACAAATCCTGAGTTACCTTCTACATGTGCAAAGTGAAAAAAAAATTACAGGTAAGGTTCACTACAAATATGCTATTTAATCTTAACTGGGTCTTCTTCACTGCTCTGGTGTAATCCTTTTATTCTTTAGTAACTGACTTTATTATATTCTCGTAGTAGCTGTTCCTGAATTTCTTTCTTTATACCTCCTATACTATTCATTCTTCCCCATTTAACTTGCATACTTCCAGCAGAGAAACTCATTTAATACTTTACTAATAAAACAGAAGTCACTTCTTGTGAGTTTCTATTTTTCCTTTATACCAATTCCCCCAAACTCAACATAATCCTCCACTCTTTCCTTTACTATAGGCTATGATGAAATTGCCCGTATCATCAAGGCCAATTTCTTTAGTTGTGCCCTTGATCTGACTCCTTCCTGTCTCTTCTGAGTGCATGTTGCTTTGATTATTTCTATTCTCTCTCATAGCTTTAATTTCCTACGTCTTGTCTGTTTCCCTGCTGCCTAGAAACATACCCAGATCTTCCTCTACTCTTGAAAAATCTTCACTTAACATTATTATACTCTCAATATATCTTCTTATATCTCTTTTCTCTTTCAAAGCCAGATGTAGAGGAAAAAAAAAACACATATACAACTAATAGTCTTTTCCCCATTTTCTCTCCATTTACTCATTTCTTAATCCTTTTTATAATTTGACTTCTGACTTTACCACTACTCTTCCCAAGGTTTCCAATGAATAGCAATAGCATCTCCTCAATTTGCCTTCTTCTTGACTTCTCTGCAGCATTGGATACTCTCTCTTTTCTCAGTTTCTGTGTTACTGTTCTCTCTTCGTCCTATTCTTTCTCAATATTCTTGGTTGGATTGTCATTAGTGTCTCCACAGCTAAGGTTGTTCCCCAAGGATTTCACCTGGGCACACTATTTTCTCACTCTTCATTCTCTCACATGAAAATCTCATGATTTTATTCTTCTCCATTCAGAAAGCTTCTAGATTTATATACACAACAGTCCCCTCACTCCTAAATTTCAGTTCCATATTACAAGTTGCCTTTTGGACATCTTTATTTTGATGTCTTGCAGTCATTAAAATTCAATATATTCAAAAAAGGAAGCATTCATTTATCTTTAAAACTACCTCTCTTCCATATTTCCTTATTTTTGTTGTAGGTCCCTACCATCCTTCCAGAAACCTAGATTTTACACCTTGGTTTCATCCTTGCCTTTTTCCTTTCCCAAATATCCAATTAGTAATTAGATCTTGTTGATTCTACTTCTATAGCATCTTTCATATAAATTTCCTTTGCTTACACACACACACACACACACACACACACACACACACACCCCTACCATCCTGGTTTAGAACCATATCACTTTATTCATAGACTATTCAGAAAGTTTTCTGATTAGACTTCCAGTTTCCATTTTCTTCCCTCTCCCACTCATTCTCTCCATAGCCACCAAAATAAATTTTATAAAGGATATATCCAATAATATAATTCCTCTAGCTACAACCCTTAGTGGCTCCCTATTGTTTGCAGGATACATGACAAACTCCTCAAGGTCATACTTAAGGCCTTTCATAATCTAGTTGCAGCCTATCTTATTATATATTATGCTCTTATCCAAGTTGACAAATCAGCCTAGTAACTATTCCCCAAAACCGGCATCCCATCTTTTGCCTCAATGCCCTTGTAGATTCAAGGTTTAGCTAATATATCAATATATCACTTTATATAAAAAAAAAACCTTCCTGATTCCCCCAGTTGTCAGAGCTTTTTCCCTTCTCACATAAGTAAGTATTCACATGTTGCATTTCTGAGAAGAATGCATGGTTCTTAAAGGTAATGACTAAGTTTCATTTTGTCTTATATTCCCAATGTCTAACGTTGAGTTCTGCACATAGTAGATTGGATATAAGAAAAATAGGCCTTGGCAATTGTTTAGTATAAATAATTTTTCCCAAATGAAAATGAATAGAGACCTAGAGACCTAGGACCATAACTTTTAAGATCATCTCTTCTGGTAATCCTAATGAATTTGCAGATCAAAGGTATATAATCTTTGTACTTCAACTCCTCCCCAGTGACTTCTCAAGCTATATATATAATATGCTAAAGTCTATATTTTTTCATTAGTGACTAGAGGGAGCAAAGGAAGATCAACATACTATTATATAACACAGCTCAGTGAGTTACTTTTTTTTTGTAGAGCAGAAAATATCTTCTAGGCCTCAGAAGAATATTTAGATGAACACTATGAGCTTTCATGATAAAATGTAGGAAACTTATAGACATTTAAAAGTTTTGCCTAGCAAATAGTTCTTTGTATACATATACTACTAAAAACTTATGCAATCCTACACATTGAGATTTTTGGTACTTCATGTAGAATGTTAACAGGAAGGTAGTCTTGCCTTTAGTGCTGAAAATTTTACTGCTTTGCATAATTTGTTCTTCAGTATTTGTTTATTTACGATTTCATGTTGATTCCTAAAAGAAAATAAATTCTAATTCACCAATGTACCAGTAAGCATGAAAACGGAAACATTTCTTTTATTCTGCATTATCCCTGCTTGTAGCCATACTTTGTGCTGGAGTGTGGCACAGTAGATCTCTGATTCCATAGTCAAAGGATCTAGTTCAAAACTTATCTCTGATAATTTCTACCTATGTGAACTTTTTGCATTATATCCTGACAACTATAATATGAGGTAACTGGGCTATAGCAAGAGAGATCCTTCTTAGTTTAGTTTTCTAAGTTTTCAGATAAATGGCTACTTTACAGCTATTGTCTGGATTGGAGGTTATTCAAATGAATTGACAATAAATCCCAAATAAAATGGGATGTTATTGCAAGGAAAAAATGACCATATTCTTTTTCATGCTGAAACTGTACTTTATCTTAAAAGTATTTCCCATAGATCACTGCTTAAACATAATTAAAGAAATAAACCTGAAAATAGAATAGAAGTAAAAGTAAATTCAAAATTATTATGGGTGACAATGTTGAGTTAAAAATTAATTATTCTAGGTAAATATAACTGCTGTGACTATGATATAAATTGACTACTATATCAAATCTAAATCCTACTTATTTACAATTTCTTTTGAATACATGCATAAAAGAAATGATTAAATAATTGGGGTGTCTCAGGCTGCTTTATTTTATTTAGGAGGGGCTAATAATATTTTCTTTAAGAGCCATTTCTGAAGTGTAGTTTTTGCTTAATAACAGATGATACTTGAATACACCAAAGAATTTAATGCTTTTCATTAACTGATAGTGATGGTTTCTGGATAATATTCTGAGACTTTATTTTTTACTCAATGGATGATATACAAATAACTCTGAGGATTACTGTCAATGATATGTGTTAAGAATGATATTCACTAACAATGACTACTAAAAGAAAACTCCTTTTAAAGTAGTTTTTAGGCACAGTTGTTAACTGTAAGAATATCTTACAGAGAAATTTACATTAGCACTAATTGCCTAGCCAAGTCTGACTTAATGGGTTCAAAAATTTTTATTTGAAAATAAAGAGTTTATGGGTTTTCCTATGAAAAATGCTCTTCAGGAAAGATTTGAATGTGAACAATATGCTTATGAATTCTTCTTTTGGAATACCTTATTATTTTGGACTTTTTCTTCACCAAGACAGAAAGTAAAGTGCTACCTAATTTTTATGATTTCTGAACTGGCTCTTCTGACAGTAAATTACTGCTTTAAAAGATGACTTTTGAAGAATAAGAAGATTGATAGATGGAAGGCCCATGAGCTAATGGACTTAATAGTATAATAAGGGAAAGAGAAATGTGCCACATTTAATATAATCATTGGCTGAAAAAATGTAACAAGCTTATCACCTATGGTAGAGAAAGGATCTTAAATCTAGAGTCAATAAATCACAGTAAGTAAAATCTTGTATAAGAACCATTTTAACTTTTTCTCGATGGTGCTTTTTGATGTACATTTTCTGTTTCTTATTCTGTCTACATAAAATAAATTTCCTATTTAGGAATCCAGTTTGGAACTGAAGAAAAATTAAACATGGAAAAATAAGCATATAACATTTATTTCTCTATATTCTCAGTATATGTAGAACACATTCATTCAAAAATCAATTTTTAACTTATCATTAAATAAAAAAGATTGAATATAATTATAATGCCTTTATACTAAGGAGCTTAGATAACAGCTCACATAATACAGGTGTAAATACAATCCAAGCAGCAATTGTAATGATCCATGAAAGAAAGAACTCCTTCTAGCAAGAACTCTTGCTAAAGATAAAATTCTCTTTTGAAAGAATTAAAGAATGTTTTCTGAAATTTTCTTTGGGGGCTCATGGAAAAATCTTTTATAGACATTCCTTTAAGAGATCATATTTGATTTCATATTAAAAATGTGAATTTAAGACACAAAAACGTAATATTCCTCCTTAAATCAATATTTAAATTAGTTTTTTTCACAATACCTGTGTAAAAGCAATCTATTTTCCAAACAAAGACCATGAAGTACCAGATGGTAACTTGCTTAAGAATCACCAGGCAAATCAATAACAGTGCCTAGTGTTGAAGCTCATTAATAAATGCTTGTTGACTGTTTGGCTTACATGCAAAAGAATATTTAAATTGACAGTTGCATCTAATGAAACCACAGATGACACTGTTTCAGAAGTTCAGTAACAAGAGTATCACAAGAAATAAAAAAACCAGTACTCAAATAATTTCGTGAACAAGATGATGTCCAAGAACCTTAAAAAATGTAGTATATGGCCTGATATATATTATATTTAGTTTTCTTAGGTGTAACTCAGTGGATTTTTTTTCCTTTAATGTACTTTATGCTATTTAGAAGCAAAAGGGAATATCACCAATGTATATGTTCATTCTTGAGCTTGAGGAAGAGCTCATGTAGAGTATGTTTTATGTACTAAACATAAAACTTGATTCTCTGATGATGGTCAAAGATGGTGAAAATTGAGAACTGATCAAACATATGTAGAAATTCTACAATAACAATTTTCATTTATTTCTAACAATATCCTGGAACCACTACACATAGATATATAATATTCTATATTTTTAACTTAAAATTATGAATTAGGATGAGAAAAATTTTGAAATGCTAAATACTTGTCTATCAAAATAACAAAAGCTACATCAGAAATATGAAGATATTATTATAATCAATGGATAAGAATACTTTTGGAAAAATCTCAGAGGAACTCATAGATATACATATAATATATACATATGTGTATGTATATATGTATTCTCTTGAATGCATCTATATCTGAACTACCAAAAAAAAGGAGAAAATATAGAATGAAAAAAGAAACATAATCGTTTTGCTTTCTGGGAATCTTATTGTTATTTGAGCCATCAAGACTTTGTTTCTTCAATTTTTCTACATTTCCTCTAATTCTACCAGCATTTCAATTATCTTTCAAATAAGAGCAATAGCCCTAGATTCCTTATGGGGAAGCATTTATGTTAAATGTTTATTCACAGAAAAACTTTAAGTTTTAGTTTTAATACCTTTTGTTTCATAAAGACATTGGTATCACTTGTACCTGTACAGAGGTTATCTTAATTATACCATATATTGCTTAAAAATTTTAAAACTTCTCATGGAGCATTTTAGCATCTGTGAAAGCTTTAGTTTAACATTCTAAAGTGAATCTGACTTTATGTTTTGCTCCCCAAATTCAGTTTGCGCAGTTGGAATGTAATCTCAGTGAGCTATGGAAACTTTTATTTTGAAACAGAGTTGTAAATAACATTTTGCCTGCGATAAGTGGCTCCCCTGAGGTTTATCTGTAGTGGAGAATAAGCTGCCCCTAAAACACTACCATGAGATGTGAGACAGGGGTGGATGGGCTACTTACTGAGGGAATAAAGTATGCCCAAGGTAGCAAATTTGCTGCTCTGGGACAAAGCATTAGTTACCCTATGCCAGTTATGGCTCTATTTTGAAACATTTAATTAATATGTAATAAGAATTTTTCATTAAATTATTTTAAAAGATATACATTTTCAATCAATTCAAATTGCACTAAATTATCATCCAAATACATATTTGTTGATTGGTTGTTGACTGATCTCAATAGCACAAACACATTTAACATCACACCCAGGATGCACCTATTAGTTTTATTCACTATTCAGCCTTCTTATTGAAATTCTGAGACCCCAATTTTCTGAAAGCTCAGAACTGACTAAAAACAAAGGTGTGTAACATTTATCATAACTGAAGAAAACACTCTAGGAAAAATTGTACTGTGGGACATAAAACCAGCTTAAAATGCCCACATACATTTCTGATCTATTCTAGTCAAATCCAGAATTGGCATTCTTAATGCTGACAAAAACAGTTGGGAATGACAGCTGAACATATTCCTGAAGGTTAATTCAATTTACTGACCAAAAAAAAGTTACAGTATGAAAAATGGACTGTCAGACTCTTGCAATCATTTTAGTGAAACAACTAATCTATAACCATCATAATCAATTAAATAAAAAAGAATGTTATTTTTAGTCATTTGCTACCAGTCTGTTTAACATGTCCATATCAGATATATCTAATAAAGAGTTTTATGCTGATGCAGATCTTTGAAGCACACACTGATGCTAGGGAAGAAATTTTCAGGAGAAAGCTGGCATGGGCATTATTATGCTAGGTAGTCTATTCACCACATTTGCTAAAATATAAAATAAATCTATTAACAGAGTACAATCTAATTTCTTATGATTTCAGGTTTGATTATAATACAAATGTTGAATAATAATCATCCTACCCCAAAGGTTGGCATTAAAACTTTCTTTCTAGTCAATTTAGAGTTGTTTCCAAATATCAGGCAGCAACATTCCAAAATGAATATGTTTGAAAGAAAATGGAATGATACTAAAGCAGGGAGCTATCCCAGCCTAGACTAGAAATGTGAATAGACTTGTTTTGTGAATGTATATATAGTCGTTATCTGCTGTCTAAGAATATCTTCACCCTGTATATGAAAACAATTTCACATCTGTATTAGTAACAGCACATTATGTCAAGTGATTTTCATAAATCATGACTAAAATCTAGGAACCATAGGAGTGATGCTCCTAGTGGTGACAGAAATACAGATTTTCACATGACATTCTTGTTTTTCCATTACTTTTTTCAAAACTATAATTTGTGGAATAAGGCATAGAATTCAGCTTTCATTTCTCATAGTATAATTGTACATGTTAGCCAACCTTGGTCAGTTGAAAGGAAGTATGAGTCATTATACAATTTCATGTTGGAGATATGCCAGATGCAAAGGCATTGTGCTTACTTTTGGTGTTGGACAGGAAGCTGTGGAGAGACGAGATGTGGCCTGGGCACGAGGAGATTCTGAAGGGGTAGTGCTGAGGGAGGCAGTATCTCGTGGGAGCACCTGAACACCACGGGAAATGATGGAATCTGGAATCTGAGCAAAACAATCAGATATGATTAATAATTTGAAAACATGATTAGAGCAGCTATTAACAAAAAAGATCTATGCCCAGTTCATTTTTAGGTCTTTGTAATGTGTAATTCATCCTGCTTTTACAATCCTAGTGTTATTTGTTGATAGTAATAATAAAAATCCAATAACATGGAATATGATCTAAAGCCAACATTGATAGATTAAAAAATCTTTTAAGTTTGAAAAAAGTACTTGTCAAAACAATATTCACTAGATTTTCTCAAACCTATCAGTATAACAGAGAATGATAAAAATATGCAAAATTATGTGAGACATAGAACATTGCCTTAAAATTCCTTGGTCAGAATGATTGCTACAAAACTTGGCAATTTTTAGCTTCTGCATAAAGACAGGCTACCAGGTAAATTTACATTATGAAAACATTCATAATTAACTTCCAGCATGAAGAGAAACCAAAGTATCCCCTGAATGGGAGTTAATGGAAATTACTCATAGTTATGCAGCTGTGGGCAGCAACTTGGAGTAGTTGAAAGAGAACTAACTCTGGGGAGAAATAAACAAAGTTCAAATCTCAGCTCTCCCACTTATTATGTGACCTTGAGGAAATTGGTTGTTTCCTGGGCCTTGGCTTTCTCCTCTGTAAGAGGAAGGTACTAGATGATTTTTCTATATTTCTAGCTCAAAATCTGTGAACTATAATAATTTCATGGGCACTGCTGAAGGTATACAACATCCACATGTATAGAAGCAAAATATGATCTGTCCCTATGTGGCTTCTGCCTTAATCTTGATTAAAACATAAATTCATACCACAATTAATTAAATCCTCTATTGTGCAATTTATGCAATAAAGCCACAATCTGCTGAGGTAACAATAGGAATACAGCAGCAAACAATGTAATTACCACAAAGTACATAGTTTCTTTCAGATTTGTGCCAAAAACAGTCACATGGGGGCAGCTAGGTGGTGCAGTGGATAGAGCACGAGTCCTGAAGTCAGGAGGACCTGAGTTCAAATGTGACCTCAGACACAACACTTCTAGTTGTGTGACCCTGGGCAAGTTAATCCCAATTGCCTCAGGGGAAAAAAAAAAGCTGGTTTGTGGTAAAGTAACAATTTCACTACTGGTTTTAGGAAGCTTAGTTGTTCTGATGTGCAAACTTCATACAAATACATACCATAAGTATATATATTACAATGTGATGCTTTGTACATAAAAGATAGTGCCCATTTAGTTAAGAAAACATCAGTCCTCAGCTCTCTAGTCAATCTTCAAAACATTCATGTGATAAGAGGAAGTTTTAATTTTTGTCTGGACTTATGGCTTTACTGCCATAGGGAACTCCTTGTAAGGAAACTATCATGCATATTGCCAACTTATGTGAATGTAGGAGGAAAAACAACCACTCTGTTGTAGAGTTTGTGAAACAGAAGAGTAAATATAGCACTGGTCAGACATGCATTGTTGATTTTAAGAGAGCTTTTAAAAGATTTAGCCAAAGGAAATCTCTCTAAGAAGATCTGGGCTGTAGATAATAAAATTGTGAGAGGACTGAGAGACTGACTTATGCAGGAGAAGATATCAAGAATATGGGAAAATGTTGGGTCTTGGCTCGTTATTAATTATAAAGAAGCCAGCTTTCACTATATCTTCCATCCATATATCAGAATTATTTAATATTCCATGAAAAACAAAACAATAAAGACAAACTTGTTTGATGATCTTCTGATCATATAAGCTAAAAAAAAAAAAAAAAAAAAGCAAAATGTATGTTCGCCAAAACAGTTCATAATAATCATGAAGGATATTGGGCACAAAATTCTAGTTGCAGAGAAACTTCTTGTAGATTGTGAGATCCCCAACATGTTCATTTGTGGATGACCCTGTACTTTGTTGCATCAAGTTCTGGAACACTGTAGAACCTTCTGAATGAGATCCATAATCATTCCAACAACAACAAAGATTTGGTGTAATTATTCACAATAGGAAAAACAAAGTAGATAAATACTATTATTGAGAATATAACATGAAGTCAGATGGAAAACCTTTAGAGCCCTCCCCCCCAACACATATACTACATATATGTGTGTATATGTGTGTATATATACATATATACACACACACATATATACACACACACACATACATACATATACACACACGCACACCAGTCTTAGACACTACAAATGGACACTGATTTGAGCTTAGAATTAAAAATAAGGAGGAAAAATGCTGGTTTGCCTTTGGGAAATTAAAATTTTTCTTAAATATCTCCAAATTTTTCCTAAAACAGATGCCAATCTTTTTAATAGTAATCTTCTGTAGGTGCTTCTATAGATTCCACAGGCAAAAGATTTTGTGTGCACAAAATTACAGATATAGTTTTAAATTTTGGAACACTAATATTCAAAGAATTAAAATTAATTTCATTTGAAGCTCAATGGAGAAGAATATGGTTGTCATGAACAAAAAATTGCATAACAAAGAATTACAAAAGATGTCATCAAAGAAATGTGTAAACAAAAAAAGATAATAAGCTAGTCATATGGTGAGAATGAAATAAATAACTGATGGATGGCCTATGTGCTCCACTGGTATTCTTGCAATGTCAGGACAAATGAGGAAGGCTCCCAGATGTTGGACTAGCACCTTATGGGTAAATTATGAGAGCACATGGAAGAGACTTGCACAGGATAGACAGGCATGGAAAGATTGAGACTGTTTACTACAAATTTTTGTTATCTAATTTCAGTCGAGATGTGATCATGTGCAAGGTGGTTTTTCATCCATACCATCCTTTCCCCTTTTGGTTTTCATCCATATCATCCTTTCCCCATCATCTCAGCTTCATACTCTACTGAAAAAATAAAAATCATTTGTTGGATACTCCCTCTTTTCTTCTTTACATCTCAAACTCTAGCCAATACAACAACTAAACATGATTCTTTAGGACAAATTTTCAAGTTTACCTTACTAATAAAGAAATGGACTAAAAAGGAGAATGAGCCATATTTTTAGACATGGCTAATGTAGTCATTTGTTTTGTGTGACTACACACATCTCTTCTAAGGATTTTGTTTTTGTTTTCCTTTTTTCCTATGAAGAGATCATAAATACTTATTTATTGAAAAAAATTAATTAAAAAAAGCACAGACACATCATTCTTCTTATTTCATCTTGCTTGAAGATATATGCTTTTTCCTTATCAGTCAACCCTTTATATGTACACTTGATTCTATTCCTCTCTTCTATAATAGATTGCTCAAGAACCAGGAGATCATTATACACGGCAACAACAGTACTATATGACGATCAAATCTGATGGACATGGCTCTCTTCAACAATGAAATGTTTCAAACCACCTCCAATTGTTCACTGAAGAAAGCCATATACACCCAGAGAGAGGGATGTGAAATTTGGACCACAACATAACATTCTCATACTCCTTGATTGATGTTTGCTTACATTGTGTTTCCTTTATCTAATATATCGTTTGTGTAGACAAGATTTTTCTTGCACAACAATGATAAGTTTGGAAATATGTATACATATATTCGATTTACCAATATTTTAACATAATTAACATGTAGTGGATATCCTGCCATCTAGGGGAGGGGTGGGGAGTTGGGGGAAAAATTTGTAACGGAAAGCTATGTAAGGGCTATTGTTGAAGAATTACCCACACATATGTTATGCAAATAAAATTAAAAAAAATATAATAGATTGCTCATACAATAATCTCCCAAGAAAATTCAAAAATTTTGTTTCTTTTCTTGGCTCATGATCTACAGCATGTTGCCTCAGTTGGGGCATATCTGAAGGTTCTGTTCTAGCCCTTCTCTTGCTATACTTGGTGACTTCATCAGTTTTCATGAATTAATCATCTATATGAAGATTAAGCTAATGTATATATCTCTCTATGTAACATACATATGTTTGTACATAAAATATATATATATGTACATATAGTATATTACACACAAACATATTTCTATCCAAAGGCTCTCTCCCAAGCTCCAGCTGCACATAAACGAGAAAATAATTTTCTTAAAGTGCAGGTTTAATCATGTCATGGCCTTGCTCAATAAACTCTATTGGCTTCCTAGGATCAGAAACAAATCCCTATTTAGTTTTAGAACTTGGTCCCAAATTACCTTCCTATTATTGGATTATTTGCATAATTTGTTTACATGTTGTTAAATGAAGCTGGAGAAAATCTCAAAACTGCTGACTTTTACTATTACAAATTTATGTTACATAATCTCACCTCAGCATTTACTGCAAAAAGTCAATTCTGTTAGAATTCTCTAATCAATTTGTTATCTCACTCACTACAGCAGCTATTCCAAACTTTGTCATCCTTTTGAGAATCTCCCATGTCATACTTTTTTCCTGCCTTCTCACCTGAAAATTTTCACCAAAAAATTGAAGGTATTTGATAAGGTCTCCTGCTTCTCCTATTCATCTCATATCACTCAAATGTCTTCCTTCTTTTCTCTCCTCCTTCACTTGTCTCACAAGAAAAGTTCGTTCTTCTTGTAATGACAAACCCATCTACAGACATCATCCTTGATCCCATTCCATCCTGTCTCCTTCTGTAAATTGTGCTTTCTATCATCTGTACTCTAATTAATCTTCAATTTCTTTTTGCTCACTGCTCTCTTTCTGCTTGGAACAATAGAGCATATTTCCCGTATTCCTTGCAAAAATTCTTATTGACCTGATTATTCCTACTAACTATAATCCCATATTTTTCCTTCCTTTTTTGATTAAACTCTTTGTAAAAGTTATCTCCTTCTGGTGTCTCCACTTCCTTTTTTTTTTTTTTTTTTTTTAATTCCCTTGTAACTCTTTGCAATTTGGGATCTAACCTTATCACTGAATCAAAACAGCATTCTTCATAGTGACTAATGTTCTCTTAATGGCTTTTCTCAATTCTCACCCTTCTTGACTTCTCTGTAACTTCTGACACTGTTTACTATTTTCTCCTTGATACTCCTTTGCTTTTCATACTATTCCTCTCTTCTGGTCTGACATTAGGGTCCAGGATTTTGGGGGACCCTGGTGAGAGAAGTTTGTCCTTGAATTGAGGATCAAAGGATGTGGTCTGTGATTCCCTTAAGAAACTTAAGGCTGAGATACTTGACCAATAATGGCTTAATAATGGCTATTCAGAGTGATCTTTTGTTGAGAGACACCTTTTATTGAATACCAACTTTCAATACAAGCTTAATTGCTGATGATGGGTGAGAGGGAATGGACAAAGGGCGTGACCACCAAGTGGGGGAAGGAGGGAGGCAAGGAGGAGGGGTCAGGTGATGAGGAGAGGCAAGACTAAGAGGAGGGACTAAGGGAGGGGCAAGGCTAGGAGGCGGGGCTAGGAGAGGAGGGAAGATGTAAGCAAGGTTGGCTGTAAAGGAAAGGGGGCTGAATAAAGAACTGCCATAAACTATCCTCCTCTGGCTCTACCCTTCTTGGAGACCAAGCCTGCTTGGCTGGATGCCCACCGAAGCACGTGATAGGTGAGGCCTGGCTACCCCCCCACCCCCCAAATATTGCTCTTAGCAATCTGACCCATTCTTTTCTGTCCCTTTTCCTGTATTTTCATCTATTTCATGCCCATTGATAGTACATTTCTTTAAGATTCTATCCTTGAGATATGAACAGACAATTTTCAGAGGATGAAATTAAAACCATCTCTAGTCATATGAAAAGTTGCTCCAAATCACTATTGATCAGAGAAATGCAAATTAAGACAACTCTGAGGTACCACTACACCCCTGTCAGATTGGCTAAAATGACAGGAAAAGATAACGATGAATGTTGGAGGGGATGTGGGAAAACTGGGACACTGATGCATTGTTGGTGGAACTGTGAATGGATCCAACCATTCTGGAGAGCAATTTGGAACTATGCTCAAAAAGTTATCAAACTGTGCATACCCTTTGACCCAGCAGTGTTCCTACTGGGCCTATATCCCAAAGAGATCTTAGAGGAGGGAAAGGGCCCCACATGTGCAAGAATGTTTGTGGCAGCCCTTTTTGTAGTGGCTAGAAACTGGAAACTGAAGGGATGCCCATCAATTGGAGAATGGCTGAATAAACTATGGTATACGAATGTTATGGAATATTATTGCTCTGTAAGAAACGACCAGCAGGAGGATTTCAGAGAGGCCTGGAGAGACTTGCATGATCTGATGCTGAGTGAAATGAGCAGAACCAGGAGATCATTATACACGGCAACAACAATACTATATGACGATCAATTCTTTTTTAAATGGACATGGCTCTCTTCAACAAGGAGATGTTTCAAACCACTTCCAATTGTTCACTGAAGAAAACCATATACACCCAGAGAGAGGGATATGAAATATGGACCACAACATAACATTTTCATGCTCTCTATTGATGTTTGCTTGCATTGTGTTTCCTTTCTCTGATTTTTCTTTCTTGTAGATATGATTTTTCTTGCACAACAATGATAAGTGTGGAAATATGTATACATATATTCAATGTCAAGTATTTTAACATAATTAACATGCAGTGGACTTCCTGCCATCTAGGGGAGGGGAGGGGACTGGGGGTAAAATTTGTAACAGAAAGCTTTGTAAAGATTGATGCTGAGGAACTACCCATACATATGTTATGCAAATAAAAATAAAAAAAAATTAAAATTTAAAAAAAAAGATTCTATCCTTGAGCTCCCTCTATACTATTTTACTTGGTGATCTTTTCAACTCTCACGGTTTCAGTTATCATCTCACTGCTGATGATTCTTAAATCTATTTATTCAGTCCTAACCTATCTCCTATCCTCCAGTTTTATATTTTCAATTCTCCACTGGATATCCAGAAGTGAAAATCCTGATAAATCTTAAACTAAATATATCTAAAACCAACCTCATTATCTTTCTCTACTCAGTTACTAAACTGATCTTCCTAAAGTATAAATCTAATCATGTTACCTTCCTACTGAATCAACTCCAGTGCCCCAGAACCAAATATAAAATCCTATGTTCAAATCACTTTATAGCCTGCCCTTTCAATCTTATACCTTACTTCTTCCTACTCTCCCTATCTATAGTACCACCCTCCCACATCTACTACATTTTCTATGATCCACTGAAACTGGTCTTTTGCTATTCCTCACACAAGAAACTTCATTTCCTGATCCTGAGCACTTTTTACTGGCTGTCTCTTATACCTGACATTCTTTTTCTTTTCTCTGTCCTGGCTTCCTTCAAGTCACAGGCAAAATCCCACTTTCTACAATAAGTCTTTACCAATCTGCCTTAATTTAGTGCTTCCCCTCTTTTAATTTTCATTCTTATATATGTATACACATATATGTGTACATATATAGAAATATACTGTTTGTACATGGTTGATATATTGTCTCCCCCCATGAGACTATGAACTCCTTGAGATCAGAGATTCTTGCCTTCTATTGTATTGCTAACAGCACAATGCTTGGTACAATAGAGGATCTTATGAAATGCTTAATATTACTACCCTTATAACTCTCTGTGGTCCAGTCAAACTGGTTTTCTTGTTATTCTTCACAAAGGACCCTCTTTCTCTTGTCTACAAATCTCTATACTGTCTCTATTGCTTGGAATCCTCTACACCTTCCTCCCCACTAACTCTTGTTCCCTTCCAAAATCCGTTGAAATGTCACTTTCTTCAGAAGCATGACTTATTCCTTTCAGCTGCTGGTGCTCTCTTCTCATCCCTCTCTTTTCTCCATTCGCTCATAATAAAAAGAAGGGGCTGCATTTTCCACTCTTCTCTAGTTCTTATAGTCATTATAATTATACACATTAAGTTTCATTTCTTTTTTTTTCTCTTGTTTACATGACTATAGGTATTTTAGACACTGTTTTCCTGGTTCTCTCTTTACTCTACATCATTTAATACATCTTTTCATGCTTTTGTGAATTTCTATATATTTTTTAAATTTTTTATGGCCTAGTAATATCACACAATATTCATGTTCTGCAATTTGTTTGTCAATTCAATAGTTGCCATTTACTTTGTTTCCATTTTTTGCTACCATAGAAAGATTTGAGTAAGTTCAGGTAACAGAATAAAAGCATGGCAAAATCCTGAAAGAATAGTGTCAAAATTGTTAAACCTCTGAATTGCTAAACCTCTCTTATAAAGAGAGCCAAAAATAACAAAAGATTTTTTTTTTAAAGTTATATTGGAAAAAGAGGAGGCACAACAGGATGTTATTAATGCTTGTATTGGATGCAATGAGGATAATGTTTGATAGAAAAAAGAAAGCTATTTATTTTGCTTCTATTTTCTCTTCCAAAGAGAATAGTCTCTGGTTTAGAAAGGACAACAGTTACTAGAAAACTGATATTCAAGAGAAGAAGTGAGTCCAATTAATTACTCTATTAGTTAAGTACAAGACTAGACAAACTACATCCTAGCATAGTGATAGAATTGGTTAATATGGCTGATCATGTCAATGATCTTTAAAATATTATGGTGAATGGGAGAAGTGCTCTAGGGATTAAAAAAAAAAAAAAACCCTAAAAACAACAAAACCAAAAAATTGTTTTTCCTGAGTTTCCAAGACAGAGAAGAAAATAGATTCTACAAATTTCACTTAACTCCTTGTAAAAGACTAAAATGATTATTAAAGGTATAATTAATGATAGTTAATGAACATATTGTCTTAGGTCATATCACCCTGAAGATTTTCAAGATGAGACAAGGTCAGACACAAAGTCAGGCCTGATTAATACTTGGATGGAAGAATACTTGGGAATGATGAGTGCTGTTTTAAGAGCAACAAAATGGCTCTGTGGATAGAATATAGGGTCTGGAGTCAGGAAGATTCAGCTTCCTGAGTTCAAAACCTGGCTCCAGACATTTCCTAACTATGTGAGCCTGGGCAAATCACTTAACCCTGTTTATTCTAGTTTCCTCATCTATAAAATGACCTGAAGAAGGAAATGACAAATCATTCCAGTATTTTTGCCAAGAGAACCCCAAATATGGTTACCAATAGTCAAAATGGTCACCAAGAGTCAAATATTACTAAAAATTACCGAATAACAACAACAATAAAGAACATATAAAAGGAAAAAACCAAACAAACCAAAACTAAAGAGCTTGGCCTCACCATGAATAGATCATGTCAGATAAACTTATTTTTCCCCCCTTGATTATTAAAATGATATAAATACCACTGATATATTTTATTTGGATATTATTAAAGTATTTTACAATCTATAATTTCATGGTAAATTTGTGAGCAAGATGGAAAAATGTGAATTAGATGTCAGATTCAGAAGAAACTAAATATCCAGACCCAAATAATGGTTATTAATACTTTGATATCAAGTGTAAGGATGTCTCAAATGAATTGCTCTAAGGATTTGTATCTAGTTTTGTGTAAGTTAACATTTCTCTCAACTACTAGGATAAAGGCATAGATTTACAGGCTTCTCAGTTTTGTAGATGGCAGAAAGCTACAGTAACTGGTTGAATGTGAAAATCTAAAAAGATCTTGTCAGATTGAAACACTGGGCCCAAATCTATTAAGTTAAAATTTAATTGGACTAAATGAAAAATCGTAATCTTGGGTTCAAAAAAATTAACTTCAGAAGTTCTAAATGGGGAAAGAATAGCTAAAGATACATTTGTCTGAAAAAGTTTTAGAGCATCAGTAGACCAGGCTCAAAATAAATTAAAAGAATATTATGGAAACTCCAAAACCTAATCTGTTCTTAGGTTACATTAAAAGAGGCTAGTAGAATTAAAGCAGGGCTGAGCTAAAATAGCTGAGAAAAGACAGGGACCAGCTTGAGCTCTTCCTCAAATTTCTCCAAATACCTTTAATAATGACCCAAAGCAAAGCAGAACCAGTAGAAGGATGGAGCAAAACAATTTTCCAACACAAAACAACTTAAAAAGTCAGAAAGAAAGGTCTATTTCACTAGGGTAAGAGTGAGGTTAATTCTCCCCAGATCATACCATCTTGGAAGAAATAAAAACTTACAGACTCCCCGAATTACCAGCTGCACAAAATATCCTGAAACTTTGAACAGTGCCCTTTCCCCTCTGGATGCTAACCATATTAGCATAGAGTTAAAAGTCATATAGGTCAGAAAATGAACAAACAGCAGAAAAAGATCCTAACTATCGAAAGTTACTATGGTGACAGGGAAGATCAGAACATATTCAGAAGATAACAAACTCCTATATCTAAAGTCAAATTAAAAAAAAAAAAAAAAAAAGGAATTGATCCAAAGCCATACATAGAAGGGCTTAAAACAGATCTGAAAAATCAAGCAATGGGAATAGCTGAAAAATTGGGAAGAGGAAAGAGAGTATACAAGAAAAGTCATAAAAAAAGAGTCAACAGATTGGTAAAGGAGACACAAAAAAATACTTAAAAAAAAAAAAACCCTCAGCATCTTAAAAAACAGAATAACATAAATGGTAAAAGAGGCATAAAAATCCAATGAAAAGAATGCCTTGATAAAGCAAAATTGGCCAAATGGAAAAGGAGATGCAAAAAAACTCCTGACAAATTAGAATTGGGCATGTGGAAGCTAATGACTCTATGAGACATGAAGAATCAATAAAAATCAGAAAAATGAAAAAGTAGAACAAAGTGTGAAATATTTCACTGGAAGAACAATTGACTTGGAAAATAGATCCAGGAGAGAGAATTTGAGAATTACTAAAACTGAAAGATATGATCAAAAAAAGAGCCCAGACATCATCTTTCAAGAAATTATCAAGGAAAACTACCCTGATATTCTAAAACCTGAGGGTAAATTGAAAGAATACATCAATCATCTCTCAAAAGAGATTCCTAAATGAAGTTCCAGGAATATCATAGCCATATCCCAAAATATCCAGGTCAAAAACAAAATTTTACAAGCAACCAGAAAAAAAAAATCACATATTGTGGAACCAATCAGGATAATACAAAATTTAGCAAGTACTACACTAAAGTATCAGAGAATTTGGAATATGACATTATAGGGAACAAAGAACTAGTATTACAACCAAGTATCACATACTCAGTAAAACTGAGTATAATCATTCAGGGGGAAAATATTATTCAATGAAATAGAGGATTTTCAAGTATTCCTGATGAAAAGACCAGAGCTGAATAGAAAATCTGACTTTCAAATATAAGACTCAAAAGAAGCATAAAAAACTAAGTAGTAAAGCAAAATCATAAGGGATTTAATAAGGTTAAAATGTTTATATTACTACATGAAAAAATGATACTTGTAACTCCTAAAAACTTTCTCATTATTAGGGCAGTTAAAAGGAATATACATAAACAGAAGGCACAGATGTTATTTGAATGTGATTGGATGATTATCTATAAAACAATTGAGGGATGAGAAAGAAGAATGCACTAGGATAATGCCAAAGGAAGAGGGAGAATGGAGTAAATTATCTAATATATAACAGGTTTGAAAGAAATTATACAGTGGAGGAGAAGATGGGGAAAGGAAGTGGGCAGTATGTGAACCTTTTCTCATCAGAATTGACTAAAAGAGAACACTTTCAGTTTGGTGATCTATCTTATACAAGAAAGAAAGGGAAAGGGATAAGAGGAGGCAAGCTGGTACAAGGGAGGGTAGATTGGGGGAGGCAAAAATCAGAAGGAAAACAATTTTGAGGATAGAGAGGGTGAAAAGAGATTGAGTAGGATAAATTGGTAAAATTGGATGGAAGGAAATACATAGTTGGTAATCATTATTGTGAAAAAATATTTTATATAAAGTTTCTCTGATAAAGACTTCATCTCTCAAATACATAGAAAACTGAGTCAAATTTATAGAACTAAGAGCTACTCCTCAATTGATAAATCGTCAAAGGATATGTCAAAGGACATATTTTTTCAGACAAAGTAATCAAAGCTATCTATAGTCATATAAAAATAATCTAAATCACAACTGATTAGAAAAATACAAATCAAATAACTCTGACCTACCATTACATACTTACCAGACTGGCAAATATGACAGAAAAGGAAAATGACAAATGTTGGAGACGATGTGGAAAAATTAAAACTCTGATACACTATTGGTGAAGTTAGATACTGATTCAACCATTCTGAAGAACAATTAGGAACCATGCCCAAAGAACCACAAAATCATACATACCCTTCTCCAAAGCAATACCAATACTAGGTCTATATTCTAAAGAGATATAATTTTTTTATTAAAGCTTTTTATTTGTATAACATATGTATGGGTAGTTTCCCAGCATTGATCTTTACAAAGCTTTCCATTACAAATTTTACCCCCAGTCCCCTCCTCTCCCCCTAGATGACAGGAAGTCCACTACATGTTAATAATGTTGAAATATTTGACAAGTTGTGCAAGAAAAATCCTATCTACAAGAAAAAAAAAAAAAAAAAAGAAAATCAGAGAAAGGAAACACAATGCAAGCAAACATCAATAGAGAGCATGAAAATGTTATGTTGTGGTCCATATTTCATATCCCTCTCTCTGGGTGTATATGGTTTTCTTCAGTGAACAATTGGAACTGGTTTGAGACAATTCTTCGTTGCAGAGAGCCATGTCCATCAGAATTGACCATCATGTAATATTGTTGGTGCCGTGTATAGTGATCTCCTGGTTCTGCTCATTTCACTCAGCATCAGATCATGCAAGTCTCTCCAGGCCTCTCTGAAATCGTCCTGCTGGTCGTTTCTCACAGAACAATAAAATTCCATAACATTCATATACCATAATTTATTCAGCCACTCTGCAATTGATGGGCATCCCTTCATTTTCCAGTTTCTAGCCACTACAAAAAGGGCTGCCACAAACATTCTTGCACAGGTGGGTCCCTTTCCCTCCTCTAAGATCTCTTTGGGATATAGGCCCAACAGAAACACTGCTGGGTCAAAGGGTAAGCACAGTTTGATAACTTTTTGAGCATAGTTCCAAACTGCTCTCCAGAATGGTTGGATCCATTCACAGTTCCACCAACAATGTATTAGTGTCCCAGTTTTCCCACATCCCCTCCAAAATTCATCGTTATCTTTTCCTGTCATTTTAGCCAATCTGACAGGTGTGTAGTGGTACCTCAGAGTTGTCTTAATTTGCATTTCTCTGATCAATAGTGATTTGGAGCAACTTTTCATATGACTAGAGATGGTTTTAATTTCATCATCTGAAAATTGTTTGTTCATATCCCTTGACCACTTATCTATTAAAGAGTGGCTTGAATTCTTATAAATATGAGACAATTCTCTATATATTTTAGAGATGAGACCTTTATCAGAACCATTAAATGTAAAGATGATTTCCCAATTTGATGCTTCCCTCCTAATCTTGTCTGCATTAGTTTTATTTGCACAGAAACTTTTTAACTTAATATAATCAAAATTATCTATCTGGTGTTCAATTAGAAGTTCCAGATCTTCTTTGTACATAAATTTATTCCATCTCCACAGGTCTGAGAGGTAAACTATACTACGTTCCTCTAATTTGCTTACAATATCACTCTTTAGAGATATAAAAATTTGAGAAAAGAATCTATTTGCACAAAAAAAATTTATAACAGCTCTTTAGTAGCAACTAAGAATTGGAAATTGAGAGAATGCTCATCTACTGTGGAATGGCTGAATAACCTGTGGCATATAGTTCTGATGGAAAACTATTATGCTATAAGAAATGATGAGCAGGATGCTTTTAGCTAAACCTAGAAAAACTTACCTGAAATGATGCAAAGTGAAATGAAAACTAGAGGAACAATGTATACAGTAACAGAAATGTTGTATGATGATCTACTGTGAATAACTTAGCTATTCTCAGCAATACAATGATCCAAAACAATTCTGAAGAACTTATGATGAAAGATGCTTTCCATCTTCAAAAGAAGGAACTGGTGAAACCTGAATGCAGATCAAAATACTTTACTTTATTTTTCGTTGTTTTTCTTTGTGTGCTTTCTTTCACAGCATGATTTACATGGCAATGTGCTTTACTAGACACTCTCTCTCTCTCTCTCTCTCTCTCTCTCTGTCTCTCTCTCTCTGTGTATATATATATATATATATAAAATCAATGTCTAACTGCTGGCTTTCTCAATGAAGGAGTTGGGAATGGAAAAAGAGAATTTGGAACTCAAGATCTGAAAAAAGAATGTTAAAATTGTTTTCACAAGTAATTGGAAAAAAATATTAAATTTTAAAAAAGAGGTTCAGCAAATTTAGGACTAGGGAGGTAACAGTTTTGTTTTTTTGGTTTTTTTGGTTTGTTTTTGTTTTGTTTTGGTGAGTTGATAAGTATTTAAAGGACTGTCATGAGGAAGAAGAATCAAACCTGTTCTCTTGTGTTATTAACTTCAAAGAACACAAGATTTGGAGTCATGATTTGTGTCAGATTCTGATTGATGGGGAAAAGTCACTGAATACCTCAGATTTCCTCATGTGATAAATAAGGATGCTGGAGATGACCTTTCAGGCTTCTTTTTTCTATCTCTGTATCTATTATCCTTTGTAATAGAGTAGAACTAGAAGCAAAGAATGGTGGTGAAAAAAAAATTTAGGCTAGGTACAAAGAAAAAACCAACTTTCTAAAAACTAGAGCTAGCTGAATTTGGAATGGGTTTTCTCAAGAGATAATGAACTCCCCCTCCAAATAAATACTTTCAAGCAAAAGCAAAATGACATTTGTGGCATGTTTTGTTGAGGGTATTCTTGTTTGTATATGTGTTGGACTCAGATGACCTCTGAGGTCCCTCCTAATTGTGAAGTTTTATTTTATTTTTTTTTGTCTTTACATTCAATCCCTTCTTCAATTTTAAAGGAATATTTTCCTTTTCTGATAAAATGAACATACATTACTCCCTTTCCTTTTCTTTTAAGAGATAAACCAGACTGTATAGATAATTATTACCTGGCTCATGGTACTCATACAAACATCACATACACACATTTGTCCTCATCATCCTTGCTAGAAATGAGATTGTCAGCTGTTACCCTGATAGGTACCATTTGGAAGGAGTATTAACTTAATTGGCAATAAAAATCTATTAAAGGTTTTTCAGAAAGGGAGCAACAATCAAAATATTGCTTCAGATAAATGAATTTGGCAGCTCTGTGTGAGGACAATTTGAAGGGGGAGATCTAAGTGAAAATATGGAGATATTAAGGGTAAATTCAGGGCTAGATCTCAAGAGAAATGGAGTCAGAATTAGGGTGTTGGATCATCTGCAGGGATGTTAGAGTTTTATGCCATTAGAGCAAACGATGATTCCAAAGGACAGAAAGGAAAAGGAAGAACAAAGATACCAGGAGTGAATACTGGGAATGGAAGTTGAAAAGATAGAAAAGAGATAGGGAAGTACTCATCAGGTAGATAAGAAAACATGGTGGTGGGGCAGCAAGGTGGCGCAGTGGATAGAGCACCAGCTCTGAAGTCAGGAATACCTGAGTTCAAATATTTGCCTCAGACATTAAACACTTCCTAGTTGTGTGACCTTGGGCAAGTCACTTAACCCCAATTGCCTCAGCCAAAACAAAAACAAAAACAAAAAACGTGGTAGTATCACAGAAAACAAAGGAGGAGATTTTTAAGAAGATTGATTAGTCAACTCTTTGAATGACCAGCAGGATCATGATGAATGAGTATAATTGCCTACAATCCTACTTTGTATTAGAAATCAATACTTTGTTGAACAAATGAATTGATAATAGAAGACCACTAATTCTGATTAGGACAAATTCACTGGTGACCTAAAAGAATGGAAATTCAGCAGAGTAGTGGGGCAGAATCCATAATTGTAAAGACTTAAAAAGAATGGTTGACAGTGAGAAAGAAAATTAATTATCAAGAATTTGTTAAGAAACTATCATGTGCCTGCCTTAGCTTACAAAAGTGAGCTAATATTTATTTATCTCCAGAATAATACCTTGAGAAATATTATTCTGGAGATAAATAAATATAGGATGTATACAAATTCTATTAATACATAATGATTTAGGAGTAGAGACCTTAAACAGATTGAACATACTAAAGAAAGAAGATACTTTTGGAGGAAGGAA
Organism: Myrmecobius fasciatus; assembly: GCA_023553655.1. NCBI lineage: Eukaryota > Metazoa > Chordata > Mammalia > Dasyuromorphia > Myrmecobiidae > Myrmecobius > Myrmecobius fasciatus. Next base: position 522,487 of record JAJPUD010000956.1, read on the forward strand.
CTATATGGGAGAAGGTAGAAATAAAGGTTAGGCTGGAAGGATAACCACTGTCTCCAAGATAGAAAGGAAGGGAAAAGACTTAAATATAGCTACAGAGTTATTTTCAAGTAGAAAGAAAGGAACAAAATAATTTCATTCTTTACAGACCTGATCTTTTTAAGTAAGGGGGAAAGTCATATACCAAGGACTAGGGGGCATAGGAAGAATTAAAAAGAATAAAACATAAAATAGATATTGTGGTCATGTACATAGAAGTGAACAGATGTGGAATAAAAGGCTTGACTAACAACAGTGAGGAACCAATTGAAGTTAGAGAAGATGAATCTGTAATGTGCTGTCAACACAAATTAGAAGAAAAATTCCAGAGATTCCAAGAGAAATACTGTTATTATTTGCAGAGCAGTGATCTATGCTCTTCTGTCTTATGTAACTGATGTTAAGAAAATTGTCTATCCCAGATGATCCCAATCTCTCAGTAGTCAAGTATTACAATTTCAACTATGAGTTATTAAACCAATAGAATTTTGTTCATTAAGAGAAATTGCACTGGGAATATATCCTTCCCAAGGAATTGGGAATTGCCTCCCCTGTCCACTATTCACTTCTATGTAGCTAATCAACTGGTTAGGAAAAAACCTCAAAGAGAAACTGTAGGATATATTACCTCTACCAGACTATATGGCCAGCAAGATTCTTTCCTTTTTGTCTCATTATATCTCTACTGAACTACTAACTAGAATATAATCAAGATTCATGCATATCTCATGGGTGTTTCAATGCCAAGGAAGTTCAGAGGTGGAATATTAAAGTATAGGCACAGTGGTTTTGGAATTAGAAAGCCTATCTTTCAGTTCTGGCAATGTCATTTGCTAGTTTTGTGACCATCTGTGAAATGGGGATAATAATATTGCATACCTATTTCAGAAGGCTGTTCAGTAGTAAAGAAAGCACTTCATAAATGGCAAAAGCATTATGTAAATATGAATAGTTAAGGCATTTTTTAGAATCAAAGTTATTTTCATGGACAAAATTAGAAGCAGTCCTTTAATCTCTAACTGCACAGCAATAGAGAGAAATTACTATCTACTAAGGCAACCCATTTCATTGTTAGATTGCTAATTATCAGAAAGGTCTTCATCTTGAGTCAAAATTTGTCTACCTGAAACTTCTATTTTTTAAGCCCAAATTTTTCTTTCTGTGGAATTACATAGAGTCTTTGCTTCTGCCTATACAGTAACTTTACAATTCTAACATAGCCTACACAAAATCAAACATACAACTAAAGGAATTTCTTTGAAATACTTACTCTAAGAAAATTCCCTCATTTTTTTCTATTTAAAACTGAATTTCATCTGTTTTCTTCCTTCATCTATCTAAGTTTTGATTGTACTTTACTTTTGATGGAATTGAATGCTAATTTCCTAAAGATGGATGAATTATCCTGCTGGCACACCTTGTTTTTTATTTAGCAGCTTCTAAATTTCCCCATCATTTTTGCCAAACCAATTTTGATGTTTGTGAGTGCTCTGATTCAGATGAGCAAATGCAGCGCTGTACACCAAATCTCTGAAAGCTGCTTACTCCTTTTCTGCTCCCGTTGTAAACTGTGTAATGGCTCAACTTAACCTCCAAGTTAGCAACAAACTGTTTTCCTCTCAGAGAAGCACTTTAATCTTTGGACATTAATTCCTCTATTAGTCTTTTTGCCTTTTTGTTGACTGTGAATTTTCAGCTTGGAAAGGAAAAGTCTATTGCCTTCATCACTCTCAAATCCTGTGTATCTCTTCTTACAATCACATAGTCTATTAAGTGCCAGTATTTGAGGCAAAGATGTACCCATGAAGTTTTATTGTTCTAGGTAAATGGGAATACAGTGCTGGTGATGAGAAGGTTATGAGATACACAAGTCTTCAGTAATGCGTAACCATTGCCTTTGCTGTTTCCAACTCCATTCATTCCTTCCAAAGACTCCTTGCCATGCCTGGCAGTCTGAGCCTACTCTAGCAATAAAGTCTTCGAGAATTATAAGCTTGTCACAATTCCAATAGAACTAGGGTGGAACATGCCATCTGCACCCAGAGAGAGAACTAGGGAAACTGAATGTCGATTGAAGCATACTATTTTAACTTTTGTTTATTTTTTCATCCTTGTGATTTTTTCCCTTTTAGTCTGATTTTTCTTGAACACCATGATAAGTATGGAAATATGTTTTTGTTTTTGTTTTTTTTTTAATTAAACCTTTTTATTTGTATAACATATGTATGGGTAGTTCCCCAGCACTGATCTGTACAAAGCTTTCCATTACAAATTTTACCCCCAATCCCCTCCCCTCCCCTAGATGGCAGGAAGTCCACGACATGTTAATAATGTTGAAATACTTGACAAGTTATGCAAGAAAAATCCTATCTGGGGCAGCTAGGTGGCACAGTGGATAGAGCACCAGCCCTGAAGTCAGGAGGACCTGAGTTCAAATCTGGTCTCAGACACATAACAGCTGTGTGACCCTGGGCAAGTCACTTAACCCCAATTGCCTCAGCAAAAAAAAAAAAAAAAAAAAAAAGAATCCTATCTACAAGAAAAATTTTTTTTTTTTTTTTTTTTTTTTTTTTTTTTTTTTTTTTTTTGAGATCATGAAAATGTTATGTTGTGGTCCATATTTCATATCCCTCTCTCTTGGGTGTATATGGTTTTCTTCAGTGAACAATTGGAACTGGTTTGAGATAATTCTTTGTTGCAGAGAGCCATGTCCATCAGAACTGACCATCATGTAATACTGTTGTTGCTGTGTATGATGATCTCCTGGTTCTGCTCATTTCACTCAGCATCAGTTCATGCAAGTCTCTCCAGGCTTCTCTGAAATCGTCCTGCTGGTCGTTTCTTACAGAGCAATAATATTCCATAACATTCATATACCATAATTTATTCAGCCACTCTGCAATTGATGGGCATCCATTCAGTTTCCAGTTTCTAGCCACTACAAAAAGGGCTGCCACAAACATTCTTGCACATGTGGGGCCCTTTCCCTCTTCTAAGATCTCTTTGGGATATAGGCCCAGTAGAAACACTGCTGGGTCAAAGGGTACGCACAGTTTGATAACTTTTTGAACTTAGCTCCAAATTGCTCTCCAGAATGGTTGGATCTGTTCACAGATCCACCAACAATGTATTAGTGTCCCAGTTTTCCCACATCCCCTCCAACATTCATCGTTATCTTTTCCTGTCATTTTAGCCAATCTGACAGGTGTGTAGTGGTACCTCAGAGTTGTCTTAATTTGCATTTCTCTGATCAATAGTGATTTGGAGCAACTTTTCATATGACTAGAGATGGTTTTAATTTCATCATCTGAAAATTGTCTGTTCATATCCCTTGACCACTTATCTAATGAAGAGTGGCTTGAATTCTTATATATATGAGACAATTCTCTGTATATTTTAGAAATGAGGCCTTTATCAGAACCATTAAATGTAAAGATGATTTCCCAATTTGATGCTTCCCTCCTAATCTTGTCTGCATTAGTTTTATTTGTACAGAAACTTTTTAACTTAATATAATCAAAATTATCCAACTGGTGTTCAATTAGGAGTTCCAGATCTTCTTTGGACATAAATTTATTCCAGTATGGAACTATGTTTAAAAAGACATGTTTAATCTATATTACATTGCTTGCTGTCTCAGGGAGGTGAGAGGTAAGGGAAGAATGGAGAAAATTTTGGAAAACAAAATCTACAAAAATAAATGTTGAAAACTGACTTTTTCCCTCAATAATATTTTGGGGTTTTTTTGAAATACATGTAAAAATAATTTTCTTTCTTTCTAAGAGAAGAAAAAGAGATTAAAGTAATTGAATAGGTAATGAGGAAACAAATTACCACTCTTTGCAGATGACATGATGATATACTTAGAGAACCCTAGAAACTCGACTAAAAAATTACTAGAAACAATTCACAACTTTAGCAAAGTTGCAGGATACAAAATAAATCCACATAAATCATCAGCATTTTTATATATTACCAACAAAGTTCAGCAGCAAGAGATACAAAAAGAAATTCCATTCAAAATAACTGTTGATAGTATAAAATATTTGGGAATCTATCTGCCAAGGAAAAGTCAGGAACTATATGAACTAAACTACAAAACACTCTCCACACAAATAAAATCACACCTAGTGAACTGGAAAAACATAAAATGCTCATGGGTAGGCCGAGCAAATATAATAAAAATGACAATA